>VZTI01003048.1:1192745-1227980 GCA_013397865.1 Struthidea cinerea | reverse complement strand
CAGCCCTGCCCGCAGCCCTGCCCGCAGCCCTGCCCGCAGCCCGTGCAGCCCCCGCAGCCCCCGCAGCCCCCGCAGCCCTGCTCGCCGCCAGGCGCCTCCGTGCCTCGGGCCATCTGCACCTTCTGCCTCAGCGACCAGCGGCAGCGGGTAAGGGCCGGCTTCCGCATGCCTCTCTTGGAGCTCGCTCTTGGGGAGGGTGGTTATTGGTAGCCCCCGCAGGTTTGGGATTGACCCAACCAGCGGTTCACTGCTGTCCTTGGTGCCTCCTAACCTGTGTTTTTGTCCCTCGAACAGCACCGAGAAAGAGAGAAACCATCAACTGGTCCTGCCGTAACCGGACTCTGAACAGGCTGAGGGTCTCGCACCACTCCTGCTCTGACTGTACCACTGCTCCGGGTAACATCGCCTCACTCATGCTGCATGTTTACATTTAAATAGCACAGTCCTAAAAGAGTTACTTTTTAAGCCTATGCACTTTGTTTCATATTGTGAGAGGTCTGTTCAGGGTGTTTTGCAAACGAAATTCACTGCCTCTGTTGAGACGGTTGCACCTGGTGCGGCAGCTATTTTAGCGCGAGAAATGTTAAACCTCAGCAGCCAAGCCCTGATCCTGATGCCTCCTAAACCTGTGTCGCATGATGAAACTTGAACTTCCAAACACACAGTGTCCCCTGTCAGGGGAAGCTGTCATGAACACGCCGTGCCCTACGCCTCCAGCCCAGCCCGGGCTGCACGCAGCGCTGCCGCCCACTCCTCCAGCCGCAAGCCAGTCCGTGGGGACAGGGGCTGATGCCGACAGCTGACATGCTTGAGAGGTCTCAACGATGCTGGAAGATTATTTTGAGGTGTTCACAGAAAGTCGGAAAACTTCCAGTGAAAGCAGCACCGTTGGCTGTGCACAGGCACAGCAGCCCATCGGCACGGGACGTAGCCAGCACAGGCGAGGAAAGGGGAGAAGTGCAGTGTAAGCGAAGCTCTTTTCTTATGAACAGTGCGAGTCGTGCCAGTCCTTTAAATAGCACGGGATACTCCTAAATCTGTCTGGCAAGCACGGGTTGCTTGGGTTTCCCAAGGGCTTTTACCCATCACCCAGGTCATTCCCAAATTGTGCCTGTATATCACTGAGGTTGTTTATCTCCCCTCAGTTTACTAACTCGTATATTTTTTTTCAGAAGTAACTCTAAAAGGCAAACAAGCATGTTAGGTTTTCAATTTTGGACATTAGTGAAGCAGCAGGCTAAAATCTTAAACGCCAGTAATGCTGGATCCTAAGAAACACAGAGACAGGTTAATTTTGCAATGCTTTTTATAGCTATTTGCAATATAATTAATTAGGCTTTAATTAATCTTAACTTGTTACTTTGGGAGGCACTCTGCACTCCTTTAAAAGCTTGGTAACTGTGCCATTCTGAGAAGTGCTGCAAAGAAAACTCGTCTCCTTTTCCCTCCGCTGGTGCCCTCCGTGCAGTGCTCCTGCCTTGCTGCTTCAGCCTACCATGAGGGCTGAACAAGCAGCACTGTGCTGTTCACTTTCTTTTCTGCACAGAGTTTTCTCTTCTTCCCCTACATAAGTGCCAAGCAAATTCTGGCAGTCATTATGAAGAACTCGGGAAGAGCAAGGTTGTTGTGTACTGCTCATACAACCTCACGGTTTTAGTTTCCCTGCTCCCATCCCCAACACACAGTGACCACCTTTTCTGTAGCACAGTGAGGAAAAATCTGCTGGACCTACAGAAATGCAACTAACTCGTCCTTTGAATTCTAACAAAGAGAAACACCCAAGCAAAGTCCCAGCGATTCCACATCACGTCAGTCTCTTCAGTTATTAAAAGCTACAGGCTGTATTTTCCTGGATTGAGAGGAGTTTTCTGTCCTTAGAAGGTTTTTATCATCAATCTTTTTTTAGTGGGGAACTTTAAATTGCTGCCAGATTATGGTCTGTGTTTACTTTGGCACTGACTTGTGGAGCTGGAACTCTTTACAGCTTCGTACAAAATGTTTTTTAATTTTTGTGTTGTGTCGGCCTGCGTGTGTGGGTATAGAGATCTACAAACATCTTCCTGGATTTTTTTTTCAATTATTTGAAAACATTCATCTTTTAAAAGGTTATTTGCTCTACAATTAAAGCTGAACTTACAGTTAGGCCCTACATTCTTATGAACACATTAAACCAAAGGACCTGATGTCTTTATAGACAATTAACACTAATTTATTCACTTAGCTGTATCATTTCATATGATACTCTAAAATGGCAAAACATAATGCAGTTTCAAACAATTTTAGGTAAATTTTGCTTTGAGTCTGCTCTGCATTTTGAAATTTGTAAGAAAGACAATAAAATTATTTATTTCAGGTTTTCAAAATGCTGTGATTTTATTGCAGTTATAAGAGTTTTTAGTGTAGATCGTGGCAAATGAAGCACATTTGAATTTAATAGGATATATTTATACTTATTAAAGGAAATGAGTACAAAATGTGAGGTCCACTTTTGTACCAAAGTATGAGCTGAAAACTCATGACTTGGAGCTCTCATGAATAATTTCTACAATCCTCTAGGAGTTTGGTGTTCTCCCTTTAAAGGGGATTTTATCTCCCTAGTTTTGTAAAGGGTTTATACAAAATGCTTCTCAATGACAAAAGCAGGAGCAGGCCCTTGCAACTTGGCCTTCTCTCCTGTTTAATGTGGCTCAGTGTAACATTAAATTCTTCTCTCTTTACTCAGGATAAACTGTTGATTTCAGCTGGGCTTGAAGATTTTCTCAGGGTTTTCAATTACTAAATAATTCAGGAATTTCAGTAACACTGATTGATCGTGGCAGAAATTAGACCCCAGAGCACCGTGGCCCAAATATTTGTGGTATAGACAGATAATATCTATCCAAAGCAATTATAACAGTGATTTCTCTGAGGAACATTTATATATATGTGTAACTCTATGTATTTCAATGAGGAAAATTGGGGACAAGTCCTTAACTTTGCTGAAATTTATTTGTAATATAAAACTTCTCTAACCCCAGGAGCAAAAAAAAAAAAAAAAAAAAAAAAAAACGTATTAAGGTATCCAGAGAAAGAAAAGAGCAAGCAGAACNCCCCAAAAAAAAAAAAAAAAAAAAAAAAAAAAAAAAGATACAGGATGGAGGTGTTACTCTGTAATGGGTTTTCTATAAATCAAGGGAAAAAGAATTTAATTTCTGGAGACACAGATGAATTGAGAGCTCAGATTGCACATATAAAGAGCTCATCATCATTAGATGTTTTATTGAGTTTTTACTGTATGAGCTTGTGTGTCTTATCAGTCCTATTTTTTTAATCATGGTGCAGCGTTATTCATGGCATGCACAAGTATACAAGTCAAAATCTTGAAGGTGTCTGAGAGCAAGTACCTTACTGGATGGTGAGGCATTGGAATGACGTGAGTCTTTCCAGAGGTGCCAAACAACCTCTTGTTCTGCAGATATTGGGGTTCTGGCTTATTTGTGAGTGCATTCTGTGCTGAGTGTAGGAACAGAGGCATGCCTGATGCCAATCCCAGCTTTGTTTTCCTGTAAACACTTGGCTATTCAATTTACATGATGCATGAATAAAGCAGAAACTGTGAGATATACACCATTTGGTCTCAGATCCTATTAAATTATTGTTAAAATAATCCAAGCATAGTACTTTGTATAAATCATTGTACTCAGCCTGCTACATCACTGTATAAAAACAGCACCAAGCAAAGTGAATAAATCATGTTGTTTGATTTTACTGGTTAAGTTTAAAGAAGCGTTTGAACATAGTTCTTGGTTATTTATGAATTAATCATAATGTAAGTCAAAGTAGTTTCATATGTCGGCTTCTATTTTCACTCCTGTTCTACAAAACAGAAGCTTCCTTTCATGGAAAATCTGCTTCTTTACAAAAAACCTGTATTTGTTTGCAAAATGTGATTATATTTGCTAAAATAAACAGTATTTTTGTTACTAATTTAAACAATAAACTGCAAATGCCAAGATGGTTGTTCTCTTCTATAGCCATCTCAAGATACAAGTATTTAATCTTTTTCTTCACCTTTTTCAAATAGATCTCTGCAAGATTTCAGCAGCATATTGACGTGTATGAATGCACCATGTGTGTGCATTGGCAGGAGAGAAGGGAAGTGGGTGGAAAGCTTGGGAAAATGAAAAGTGAGTTTCTCTGCTCAGGGCCTCTACAATATCCTAAGTGCCAAATACAAGAGGAGCTGGAGGGAGGTGTGGGAATCCAGAATGCAGAGAATATCTCTCTGCCTGTTTTGAAGGATTCTATGCCCCTGGACAGCACTGTCCTTGACCTTCGCCCACCGAAGAGAAAGTCACCGACCCTTTGGGAAGAGTTGGAATCTACACTGGTGTGAACTAGAGGATAGAATGTTATGTAAGATTGTCCCAAGGTGAAAATTTAGGGTCTTTGGGTTTGTTAATACAGTAAATAGATAAAAGAAAAAAAACTTCAAAATGGAGGATTGTTGTTGTTCTCCAGGCCTTTTGTTCCTTCTTTTATTACTCCATATTCTGCAGTAGAAGTCGTTTAAGGTGATTGGATAAAGAATTCCACAGTTCCTGTGCACGTGACAAAGTGAGTTATGGAACATTGGTGGAAAAGTGAAAATATCTTTCGTTTTACGTTTTTATTGGATAATTTACCTTTAAAAAGACTGTCTAATCTTGATAATTCGGCTTTCTCCTGCATTCTCTGCTCTGTGCTGTGTCTGGGTCACGTCAGTGACTCTGCTTCTCTGATAAGACTCAATAAACAACTATCTGAGAGCAGAGACTGCTGAAGGTCCCGTTCATCTCTTGGATTCCTGGCAAAGACACTAAAAACTCTCCCCCATCCGGGGAGACATTAATTAAGGCACGGAAAGTGTCAGGAGGGAAAGGATGGAGGCAAAACGGAGGGAGAAGAAAGGAAGAGGTTGATTTATCAATGGAAGATCATCAAGGCAGACAAGCAAAAGAGCCCAGAGCGTGAGCAGTCCCTGCCATGGTTCTGTGCTTTGGCCTGGTGCACTGTGAGACTGTTGGCACTGCGTTGAAGGAATATCACCCAAAATTATATAAAACCTAAACTGACTGCCTAAATAACACCTTCAAAAAGAGAGTAGTAATGTCTTGATTAATAGTAAGAGCTACTGAATAATATAAGGTGAGGAGAAAGAATTTATATACAATTAGCTAAAATAGACAGCATGCTACAAAGGCAAGAGATCTGGGAGATCTCTTACACCAGGAATCCTTCGAAGGCTGAAGGAAAATGTTTCTAAAGAATCAACATGAGGATTGTGGGGGAAGAAGAGAAAATTATTACTGGCATAAAAAATACCATGGAGTTTCATAAAAGCTTAGGGGGAAAAAAGCCATTACTTAATAGTGAGAAGAACTAAACTGGCTGCTGTGGAGATATTTCTTCAAAAACCTTCTCAGAATTTGAATATACTTATTTCAAGTGAAATTCTTTAGCTGTTGCAACATAATACAGAATTTTAGTAACCTTGAAGATTCATCCCACTTTGGACATTGCACAGCAAGGAACGCAGGCTTCCTCAGGACAGGAAGGAGAAAGAAGGCATGGATGAATAGAGAAGAGTAACCAGTAGTCCACCACGGAGGATATTCCCTGTGATGCCAAAAAATCTCCCTCTTTGCAAGGACTTGACGTCTTGATTCAAGTAAACTGTGGAGCACAAAGAAAGTGATCCCTGTGTTGGTGATAGATAAAATGTAACAAAATAAACTTAAGACAGAAGTTGCTTTAGAAAGGCTTTATCTACTCTTTCATTTACTACATTCACATCACAGTAGTGCTGTGAGGTTTTAATTAAACATTTGGAAATTGCTGTGTGTGCTTCCAAAGGAGAAGCCAATACAAATAAGACAATTACACCGAAATGGGTGATGAAACAAGGAAGTGATAGAAGTAATTCTAGTTGTTATGGCATCTCTCTCCGACATCTTATTGTGTTTCCTTCACATTATTAAAATAAGCCCTACTTTCCAAGCATGTGCATGCAGATCATTTTTAAATGCAAAGACTGCAGAGACAGGTAATTCTTTCAATGAGACAGTGGAGCTCGGTGGGAAGGGCAGGCATCTGTCAGGCCCAGATAAGATCAGACAGCTGTGCTCTATCCTGAAAGGCTGCCATGAAGCTCAGTTTTCCTAGGGAAATAACATCTTCAGCATGAAAAGCAGCAATGAAGAGAAGTCTCCAAACCAATAAGTAGAGAAAACGTGAACTCTCAGAGCTCATTTTAATCTAAAATACCAACTCTATATCAGGTGAAAAAATGCAGGATGAGAGGAGGGTAACACCTTTACCAAAGAGTAAAAACTAAAGGGCAGGAGGATCATTTCATTCTATAGTCTCAATCAAAGTAATCCTTTATATTAGAAAAAAAAAGGTGACTTTAGCAACAATAATCACTGCAGAGAGCCACTGGGACAGTAAGAGGGCTGGAACACAGGACACCCAGGACAGGCTGTGGGAAGAGGGGTGGTTAAAATGGAGACAAGAAAGCCAAGCAGGTGGAAATCCAGCAGCAGTCTCACAGCAGCTACACAGGATGGTGGAGCCAGGCTTTTCCAAAGGACACACAGCAGCAAAAAATGACAGGTTGCAATAATGTCATCTTTATTTTCTTTTACTTAAGGAAGAATTCTTCTCACCACAAGCACAGTGAAGCACTGGAACAGGTCATCCAGGGAGGCTGTGGAAGCCTCTTCCTTGGAGAGTCTCAGAACTTCACAGAGCAAGGCCCCAGTTTCATCTAACTTTGAAGTCAGCCTTGCTTTGAAAATGGAAGATGTATTGAATAACTCAAAAGGTCCTATTCAATCTAATTTTTCCCATGATTTGATGAAATTATGAGCTTAGGGTTGTCTGGAAAGAAAGTTTGTAGAACAGAATAATAAGAAAGAATTGAAAAATGAAAGGACTTCAGAGGAAAAACCTGTTGAGCTTTTGATGGGATACCCTTCCTTCTCGGACCAGGGTAGAAGAGAGCAGAGGAGGCTGCTGTTCTGCTAAGTTCTTTATTTCACAGTCTCAAAGCTTCTTGGAGGCAGAGTTTGAAGGGGGTTACATGATAAAGCCAAGCAGCAACAGCAGCAGCAGCAAACAGCAGGCAGCAAATAGCTTCTTCTTCTATTTCTTCTAAAAATAATAATTTTTTCTTACAGAAGTGTGGATTATATTTGTTAATTGACCAATGAAATTAACACACGATTCTAGTTTTTCTTTTCTTAACCTATCCTGGTCTAATTCTAACAGCCGTAAGCATTACATAGGCATTGCACAGATTTGCGTGTACAGTTTCTATCAGCTCTCATTGTTTATGTGAACACTCTGTCTAAAATATGTGAACAATATCATTCTATTTATATTTTGTCTAAAATAATGTATCTAAAAAATGTGAACAGTATAGTTCTATCTATATTTTGTCTAAAATAAAGAATTCTGTGGAAAGGCAACACTGCTGCAGAAAGAACTGTGTTTAAGGTCTCTTTGCTGCAGCTTTTTAATGTTTAAGGCACTTCGCATGTATTTCTACTAAAAGTTAAAAAATCTATATTTCTATTTTACTTTGGTATGACTTCATGTACCTCAGCTTGTCCAAAGGTTTTAATTCAACTCCTGTGCTTTGGCTTTCCTCTGGGCCTGAGCCCAGAGAAGTTTTCACTCCAACAAAAACCTATACTTTTGGTCAGTGCCAGGATTTATTATTCCAGACGAGATGAGGCACATCCGGGTATGCATATCAAGAGGAGGGCAAAAAAGATTCCTGGAGAAAGGAGAAACTCAACAGGCCGATAAAGGGGATTTCCAGAAATAGAAACAATCAGAGCCATGGGCCTGTTTCTATCAGAAGGACCTCCCAAATCTGAATTAGTAAAGAGGTTTTATATATTTGTTTGGAAGATGGTTAAATTTACAGGTGACAACTTTGGAGGGATGATTAGAATCAGAGATTAACTCACAGAAAAATAAAACAAGAAATGTTCTTGAAAAGATGCATTTCAATGTAGAAATGTAGGTAGTGCCACACCTGGCAGGAATAACACGCCACACAAACGTATGATGGAAAACGACAGGCAGAAAATTATTTTTGAGGTGTTGCATATCACAAGCATGACAAGCCTTTGCAAGAAAAGCAAACCCCACACTGGGTGCATATTTCACCAAGACCCCTTTTGGAAATATTTTCTATAATTATTACAACTTCCCTGAGTTCTGTCTGAAACATCTGGCTAGGTGGAAAATCTGTTAAAAGTTGTAACTTGAAGAATACTACGAGTAGAGAGGAGTATATTAACTGCTGTGTCTGTGCAAATGAAATGATGGACAGGGACTTGAGATTGTGAATGCCAAACTAGGTAACAGTGAAGGAGGATGTCTGTACTTATTAACTAATAAATGTCTCCCAAAGACACCAGCAGTTGTATAAAAACAAGTTATGAGACTGCGAAGTTTTCAAGGGCAACATTTAAAGAACCTGTGGTGCTGCTAGTGGCTGGAGCCCAAGAATATGCTAAATACATGCATATAAAACAATTAGAATATCAGAAAAGCACAACAGAAGTTTTAGCATCGTGGTAAGAGGTATAAAAAAGTGATTCAAGATATATCCATGGGAAACAGGGGCCAGGCTGCAGGGAGCAAGGTCCTACTGTGTGTTGTTTTGTTACCACTGCAACCGATTATTTTTATTTGCCACCCTGCTCAAAGAAAACCTGAGTGGAAACGACAGGCTTTAATAACAGGTGCTGTGAAAGATAACGGCACAAGTGAGAGTTTCTGGCTGATGCAAGAGGCAGTCTCTGGAACGCTCAGTATCTACAGCAGTGTTAAACACCAACCCTGGAGCAGCCAAGCGTAGGTCAGGCCCACTGACGCACCAGCAGCAGCCAGCAAGACAGACCCAAAGAGAAAGGGCCAACAGCAGCAAACCACAACATTCCTGAACAGCACAGAACAGAGCTGGATCCAGCCAGGGGCGGGAGAAAAATCAAAGACCACTTTTCTGCTACATAAAACGTGTTAGTGCTTGTTTCAGCCTCTGCAACGAGATGGAGCAGAAACAAAATGTACGTTGGGGGGAGCCTCTGCATTCCAGCAAATGCCGCAACATCGCCGTGTCCTCCATCCCACGAGACAATCCTCTGGCACGTGGCAGCTGTCACCAATGCATTGCAAACAAGCAGATCCTCTCCTCTGCAGAGATAGTTTCTCTCTGCCATCTTGGCGTGTTTGCCTGTGCTCAAGTGGCCCAGCCTTCCCCAGGAGGGGAAACACACAGGAAAAATGACTTGAAAAATCACTACCATTAGGAAAACACCGTCGCTCTTGAAATGTTTTAATTAAGATGGTTAAACTGCTTAATTAAAACTATTTAAAAGGCCTATTCTCATTTCCATTACAGACTTTAAAGATCTTATGGCCTCAAAGAGTACAAAGGGGTCCAAAAGTCTCCATAATGTAAATAAGAATTAGTGAATTTATTTTCACTGGCATTATTTATGGTTAGCGATCTTCTAATATTGGCTTAATTATCATCTGATTCTAAAAGGCTAATAATTTCACTCCATTACCCTCCAGATCTGCTTCTCTCTCACAAGTAGTTTAACAGATGCCAAAAATTGAGAAAAAAAAAAAAGAATTAAAAAAGTAAAAAGAAAGATTAAGAGTCAAAGTAATGCAGAAAATCAAAGCTGTTAAAAGACAAGGTTGGGTAATTGCTGAACAAGTGATTCAGAATTTGTTGCTCACCACCTCCACCTGCTGAAAGTTTCTGTCTGTACCAGCAGAAACAGATCAGATCTTGTAGGTACCACTGCTCCTGGACTGATAAACCAACTTAAAACATATCCGTGGCAGTTTCAAAGAGTGCATTAGACAGTTCTGGTGGTTAAGGCTCTGGTTCCTTCTGCCAGCTCTGCCAGCCCCGTAGTCTGCCACAGGCAAAGACAATACCTTCTAAAACTGTACAGTCAGGAATTGCTGGAACTAACCTCTCAATATCCAAATTCATTTGATTTTCAACAAGATTTGGGTCTTAAAATGAAATTAAGGCTTTATGGGGGAAAATTTGCTAGGACTCAGATGCTGAATAAAAATCACAATGCATACAAGCATCAACACCTACACACACACAAACACCCTTCTGTGCATGTAATTCCAGATCAACCATTACCCAAACCACACAGGAGGAGCAGGAACAGAGGGATCACCTTTGTGTCCTCCAAATTGAGAAAATTATCAAAGTAATGCAGAATAATTTAGAGGGGTGAACATCAGCTAAGAAGCGATGAACAGAGAATATGTTTTTTCTACCAGCTTACTTCCATAAAGACACTGAGAGAGTATCCTACTGCATCCCTGCTGAACAGGACCAGCCACGCCCAGGGAGGAGGAGCTGGGAAAGAAGATGCTCTGCTCAGTGTGTTTGCTCCTTTTCCCACTCCCAAGACACAGAATGGAAATGCACGTTTCAGTAACTTAGCTGAAAACAGCACGTTCTGCAGTTCCCACCAAGCGGGCCCCCAACGCACAACTGCTGTTCCACAACCAAATGTCAGCAGAGCAGCTGAGCCACACACAGGCCTGGGAGGGAAAGGGGCAGCTCAGGAGCCTGGAAGGAAAAGGGAAATCTCAGTGCAGGGAAAATAACAAAAACCCTTCTGTTTGGCTACTTGATGACATATGGTTTGAGCTTCCTTGTGAATCCCTGTCAGGTCAACTACCAAGCAGAATTGGAATATTACACCAGATAATGTCTCAATCCCAATATTTTTTTCAGGATTGGTACACCATTATTCTCCCATTTTAGGCAGAAAGGAAGCCTACAGCCCAGTTTGCCTCAATATGTAAGGACAGGTTTCTAATAACTCTATGTCACCTTGGAAAATTAAAATAGTACCTCTTGTTCTGATTGTATATGAAAGTATAGCTAAAACAAATTTCACGGCACTGATTAAGTGTCGTGTTCACTAAACTTTCCAATCCCATTATAGATCTTTCTATATTGGTGTTTGCGTAGGCTGCACGGTGAGTAAGAAAAATCAGATTTCAGGTGTTCACAAGCATGACAAATAGGCACTGAAGTGGCCTTGAGCACTGTGATGTAGTAACGGAGAGGAAATTGAAGCATTCAATATTCTGAGGTGCCTGAGCCCTCTGCAGATGGCTCTTGGATAGTTGTTTGTAATCTAGCAGAAAGAAATCATCTGGTTTTGTGAGGGCTTGTTTTGTTTGTTTTACTTTGACACTGCTAAAATAACTATTTTTAATGCAGGCAGAATAACTTGAGTAATAATAATACACACACTAACCTGCAGCTCTTACTTTAGGCGCTCATCTCTAAATGAAATCAAGGCAAGATTTAGCAAGTCCTCTGTACAGCAACAAATCTCCAGTTCCAAGAGACTGCTGTACATTTCTGTGTTAATTAGGAGCTTTGTGGAATTTAATTCAGGGTTGCTGACAGAAAGGCTTGTGATGAGGAGTATTTTAAACCTGTGACTGACAGTAACAGCAGTGCTGCAGTCTATTGCCTTAGTTGGACTATGTGTTCTGCCCATCTTCATACCCCACCATTTCATGAAATAACTTGATGCCTAATAGCTCATGAAAAAAATTAATATATTTCTGTAGGTTAATCTTTGCATCATTCTGCATTTTATAATTGGATATGTAATTAAAATGAAGAAATTGAATTATATGCTTTTATTTTGGGGCCTGTTTCTGTCTGGCAAGTAGACCTGTGGAAAGAGATGGATTCACAGATGAATAGATGATATTTATATATTATATAATCCATTTAGACATTCATTTTCAGTGAATGAAGACAATATCAGCAGGTATTTGATAATTAGATATCATTAGTTCATGCATAAAGATAAATTCTAACCTGTTATACTGCACTGAAATTATGGATTCTTAATATTTTTAAATTAAGAGTTTCACTGTTTTAGATTTTCATATATATGGAGGCGCTACAATTCTGAAATAAATTTTAGTATTAAAAAAGTCACAAAATAATAGAATAGTGATATTTCCTCTTAAAATTGTCAGGCATTTTGAGTCCCAGCAAAAATTTCTGATTTGTTAACACAAGCCTCCCTGATCTTCCAGCAAAAATAATTCTGTATCTTCAAATAAAATTAACTCAGATTAGGTTGCCGGTTTAATCAAACATGTAGAACACATAACAGATCAGAGCAACAAATTGGCTATTACTCAGTAATATGCACAGGTGTGACCCTGCAAAGGTCAACAGCGAGGCACTTTGTTCAAGTGTGGAAAGTTAAAAATAGCCTGTGCAAGTGGAGTTTATATAAATTGGTGATGTACAGTAGCCTGTGAAGGCGAGTAAGAGTGACAAAGTGTATTTAATTACCTAAAATTTAATTGACCTGTACAGGAGAAGAATATGAAGTATGAACAACCCAGCAGCTTTATGAAAGAAATGAAGAGGTACTTTATAAGACGATTAGAATTTCTATTGATTTTGTGAATAGTTGTGTCCTTGATTATTTTATCTCTCTTTCCACACATTCAGCCATCCCCTGCAAAAGAAATTTAATTATTGTTTAGACACAATCCGAGCACATCCTCAAGCAAAATAGTACAACCAGCAATGGCACAACAATTCAACAGCTCCCTGCAGCCATACACAGAATCCATCCAAAATTGGATTGTGTCCCAGTGTGCTGCAAAACCACACTTTGCTGGCTCTCCTTGTGCTATCAGACAAAGCCAAGTCAGCCAAAGGATGAAATTAGGTAGCTGATGGTTGAATTCCTCTTTCTCCCTCAAAGCCAGCACTCGCATACTTACAGTGCCTTAGGACCAAGCCTGCAGACTGTACCAGGGCAGTGATTCCCTGCTGGTGTCCTGTCCTTCACAGAGGGAGGAGGGGTCTGTGTCCCTCATCACCGAGGAAGAACTGAATTAAATGACAGAGGGAAAGCAGCATGTGGAGGATCTCTGGCTCGGTAGCAAGCAGAACACCCCAATATCACAGGGCTTGTTCAATGCAGGTCACAACACCGAGTTGATGTTGCAGACTGGCTGAAGACTCAGGTCGATATCACAGCACCAGTGTTGCCTAGATCTGGTCCAAAGTGGGAAAATCCACTTAATTTTGAGATATTCTTCACGCCTCCTTTCAGAGGAAGAAGGGTTCTTTCAAATGCACCAAACACTCTGCCCAGCCATGACATTTCTGCAAAGGTTGCAGGAGTACAAACAGGAGCTGGACTCAGCAGCTGCCTGTCATCAACGCCAGTTCTGGATGCCAGCATAGAAGACTGATTTAAAATTGCATGATGTGGTACATTTAAAATGTCCATCAAAAACCTGAATTTTCACAGGCTGGATTCATCCCTAATTTTATAAGTACATCTTGTCACATTTTCCAGGCAGATTAACCTTTTGAAACTACTACCTATTACTGGGCCAAAACCATCTTTTAGGTTTAGAAGGGGTTTAAATTCAAAATATACTTGTCACTTCTGTTTCAAATAAAGATTAAAAGCTGGCAAAAAAGAGTCTCACACTGAGCTAAACCCACCCCAGAATGGTGTTATAAATATGCAGAGGCTATGGGGAATAAAAACAAAAAAAGACCTTTCTTTCAGCAAAGAAAGCTGCTTCCTCCTCAGGATCAAATGTGATCCAAGAGAAAATGGTGAAAACTGTAAAAAATTACACAGAATGAGAGTCTGCAGCAAAATTTAGAAATATTCTTCAGTAATATGCAAGAGAACAAGAAAATAAGCAACAGTTTAGAGTTCTAGATTGAGCCACCCAAGTTAACTTCTGAATACTCACCAGGATGACCATACTCAGGGTCTGAGTGAAGATATTGAACTGCAATGAGACTGAGGAATGGATGTTCCCAAAGGGAAACAACAGATGTTTCCAAAGGGAAAGTAAAGCTTGATGTTCTAAAATTGAACATGTCCAACAGCCACCATTGTTAAAGTCTGATAGCATGATTTCTCTAATAAATCTAATTCAGGCTTGGAAAGGGAAAACACACTGTGTGTGTTTTAAAAGGTTGAGTGGAGTCACTTGGGAGCTACAAATTCATGAGTCTGACCTCAGTAGTTTGTGAATCTTTAGAACACACTTTGAAAGGTTTTATATAATGCAGATATAATGCAGATAAATGGAGACAAAAAGGATGATCCCGTACAATGACCAGGAGAGCTTTTGCTTGTGCACTTTCTCAAGAGAGAAAATACAAAGGGAAAAAAATAAAGAAAAAGAAGGAAAAAGGAAAACCAGAACAAGACTCTACTCGTATTTGTAGGCAAATGAACATATGGAAGTGGCACACGGAGCCCTGGTGTTTTCTGTAATATTCCATGTGCAGCTGGGAATGCTTGCACTAATGCCAGTTAATCGGCAGAGCTATGGAGTGAGGGAAGGCAGCGTTGGCCACAGCACTGGAGTCATCTACTACTCTTCAAACACTGAAACCGAATCCTTCACATCCTCCTGGACTCCACCAGAAGGGAGCAGATGGAGCCTCGCTAAGCTGCTCATTCAAACACAAATGCATAATAAAGCAGTAAACATTAGAGGTTTGACACGATACCAAAGCAGAGGAACAGCAATAGTTTACTAAAAGTGTTTCTCACTTAAACCTTTCTCTGATGCTTCCAGTAGAGTGAAGGGTTCATGGCTTAAATCAGGACTAGCAGCAACTAAATCTGAGTAAACCTGGTTTATATTAGAAGACAATTAAAAATAAAGAAAATACTCTTTGCAATGGCACAATCCGACTCTGCTTTTATGTGACGCACCAATTTCAAGCAGCTCTGCAATTTGCTGTTTGCATCCTTGCAATTAAGGCAGAGCTCATCCCTGACATCCTGCACTAAGAGGATGCCTTTCAGCTTGCTTTTGGGGTTTTTTTTTGAGAGGTCTGACAATTCTCTCTTTCATTCCTACTCCAGCTGAAATATGGATTTTTTTTTTCCAGCAGTCAAAGCTTTAGAGAACAAATGACATGAGGATGAAAAGTTCTTCTTGCTCAGCTTTTTAATTTAAAGGTTTTTCTGCTTTAATTTTCTTTCTTTCTTTTTTTTTTTTTAATTTCATTGAAATCTTAGGGTCGGTAGTAAATGTGCCACTCAAGTATCTCTTTTTCCTGAAACCATGGCAGAAACCATCCATCCCTTTGGGATAAACAAGCTGAAAGCAGACTTTCTTTTGTTCTCTTTCCCATGACTGAAGTGAAATTGCTTGCACCACTGGATTAAAACTTCATTTTAAAGGGGTTTTCTTAATAAATGCAAAGTAGTATTCAGACTACATAGAAAGATAGACAGGACAGAAAAGGATAAGGGATCCACAAGAAGAATAAACTTCAAAAGAGTTTTCTCCTACTTTGTGGATATCTTACTCTAATTCTGACATCCTTCCTCCTCACAGAGCAATTCTGACTGCAAACCTTTTCAAACCATCTCTTTTGAGTTTAGGAACATTTTCACATCATTTGTGATCTGATGCATTCCAGCCACTCACATGTGGCCTCACTGTTTTGTCAGGATGCATTCCTGTCTCACTTTATTAAATACCTTGAGGACAATATTTGCTGCAATACCGCTAGGCAAAGAAGAGAATGTGAAACAAAGTCTTGATTCTGAATTCCCTGACCAATCTTGTCATTCAAATAGAAATAAAAGAGTATGGAATAAATCCAAAGATGAGAAGGAGAACACAGTTTTCTGTGCTTATTCGAAGAATAATGATGTCCTAGGGGAGACAATAAAAGAAAATGAAATTGTACAAAGGACACCTCCAGCACATCTAGTAAACCTTGTAGGAAAACACAACAACAAAATCAATAATAAAAAACTATTTGTGAGGATGCTAAATAAAGCAAGCAAGGAACAAGACCTTTGAAATGCATATATTGTAGTACATTGAGTTGTAACGCTTCAAAATAATTATTCATCATCCAGGCTGAGATTCAATAAGGATATTTACCCAGTTCTTACCTCTTCTTTTGTGAAACCTGACTTCTTATAAACGATCTGGGAAAGAGAAACATGGCAAAGCTCTTCAGCATAGTGCACACCATGTACTGTGCTGCTCAAAACGATGCCTGCATTTGCCCAAAAGTTGTGGGCATGTTTAAGGAAGAGAGTTCATGCTGTTATGTTCCATTTGCATGGATGGTTACTCCTGTAAAACCTTGCTGATTTTTATGTAAGAGGAACAGCAAAATGAAAGCACAGAACACCAAAGTCTCATGCTGCACTGCTTCACAAGTATAGCAGGTACACAAAGTCCAGCAGAATCCCAAAATCAATATTTTGTAGCAGGTATAACAGCTTATTTGATATATCCTGCTCATTTAAAAGGGATAATCAGATTTTCATCTGATTATTACAATTATCTCTTTGTGCAGAAACTGAGCACTATAAAAATAGTCTAAATGGGTTTTGGAAAGAGTGGGATAAAGTCGCTGAGTGAACTGGAGTAATGCTTGACAGAACAGCAGGAATGAATCTACAGGTGTGCTACAAAACACATGTATTAAAAAGAAAAGAAACCAACAAACCAACCAGAATACACATATACTTTTTGCCTAATAGTCATCATATAAAACAACTCACATTCATTAATGATCACAAAGCACCTCTCTCTGTTTTAAGAGACAAGCTCCTAAATACTTATGCAGTGCTTTGAACTCTGAAAGTCTTTTAATTGAAAGAGACCAGCACACTTCAGCAGTACTTAAATGTTTTCAGGGAATCCAAAATTGATCTGAAAGTTCAAAGAGATTCATACATAAAGTATTGGCATTTCAAGTGGCCAACTCTTAACCTGTCAAATGATATATCTTAAAAACTACAGCAAAAATCTCTTTTTAGAATACTTTGGTCTGGTCATGCATTGCAGTTTATCAATAGCAGTAAAGCTTGGCAAACACAGAGGCTGTGGTTGAAGTTCATGTCAATATAGCACAAGGTCCAGGAAAAAAAGGTTATTTGTCTCACTAAAAGCTTTTCTAAAGATTTTACTAGAAAAATGCTAATGCTATTGTAAGATTTCTCTGCACTGCACCCACATTCACCCGGCAAGAGTTTCCTGCACATTGTCACAGATATTAAACATAAATGCAAGTAATGAATATAAAACAAAAAGTCCTTTTGCACTACTACAATAAGCACGGCATTTACATTTCAGGAACTGCTGAATGATAACAATCATAACTCTGAAATTATTTACTGCAAAATTTGGTTCACTAAAATAATTCTTACTCTAAATACGCAATTCTCAAGTACAGGAAAAGTTCAAGGAGAAAAACCCCAGGTTCTTGCTCTTGCATCATATTTTATAAATTAAAAATTAGCTGTATCCAAGTCTTAGAGCATTTAATAATTACATTTCCACCTTCTATTTTTCCCTTGAGATGTGCTTCGTTACACAGGTGCACAACTGAGTAGGGATGCTCTGACTGACCTCTCCCTTCTCTTAAAAGTCCAAGATGAATTCCCACTTACTATAAATGATCAAAGTTTTATGGACTAATGACAGTTTAAAATACTTTTTTTCCCCACTTTTACTGCAGTCCTGTCATTAAGACTAACAATCTAAAGTAGCGAAGAGAATGAGTAAGCAAGATGATTTACACCGATGATAGTGCAATGGAAAGAAGTGGGGAAAGATCCTTTCAGATTTTTTTTGTAGCTGAAGCATTAAAAAGATTTACGCCAAGGTCTTTAAGTGAAAAGAGAGCATTGCCAAAGAGGTCTGGCAAGATCTATCAATAAAATACTCTGTCCCATAAATTTAACCAAACCCTCAGCTTAAAACTTGATTAGAACTAAAAGGAGCTTGCCTTGTCACCAGAGAAGCCCACCAGGCCAGTATCCAAAGGGTCCGATAAAAATCAGACAAGATAGCAACACTTCTATAACATTTTCACCACCGTGGCATCTCTTATATTTTTCTTTTTTTTTTTCCCCATGAGGCCACATACAAAAGTTGAGGAAATATTTAGCATGAGAAAGCACAGGCTCTAATACAGAACAAAGTCATGTTGAAATTATTTAGGGCTGGGCAAAGCAGTAAAACCTTATATGTTTCTGTACCTGGCTGATCTGTACCTTTATAGCAAGACTTACAAAAATCATGGCATAGGGTTTAACTTATTTCAAAATGTTCTTCAGTAAGAGGTTAATTTAGAACAAGCTTGTATCTTTTTCGTAATCTAACTCCTACTACTTCTGTTGATCAGAAATAGCCTAAATCAGACCTGAGTTCAGGTGTAGGGCAGGTTCAGATCAAGGCTTAATTTTATGACTGTACCAGTACATGTATTTGACATTTGAAAGCAGCAGTATTTGATACAGTTCACAACAAAATTTCAAGACAAAATCACAGAAAGAAAACAGAAGGTTTGCTGTTGCTCAGTATAACAGAACATTATTTGTTTGATGCTAAAAATGGGCTTAAGGTTGTAAGCCATGAGTGTTTTGACAGTCCTTGCTTCCAGATCAGCTGTTCATGACATTTCCATCAACTATCAACTTGGATTGCAGCCCATCCAGATCTAGAAAACAGGTGCCATCCGATTTTGGACTTCACTCAAAAAGAGTAGGAAAGATACTCATATGTCCTCACCCTCACCCTGAAAGTCTGAATCAAGTGATAAACTTTATATAGGCAACTCCAACAGTCAGATTCTAGCAGGGAGAAAAGCAAGGGCCCAAAGGGGTGGCCAAGCAAAAGGGTCTGTTGGTTGTTTGGTCTTTTTATGCCAGAGCAGGGCAGGCCTCTGCTGTCTGAGGGCAGCAGGTTGCCCCCATTCAGACATCTCTGAGCCAAATCCTTTAACCTCCAAAGAGATACAAACAAATACATAGAAAGAAATCCACCTGGCTGGCAGCCAGGTTTGCCTGCTGACCAGTCCACACATCCTGTGCAATTCTACTCTGAAACTGAATCAGGACACAGCCTTGGATAACTGGTCCATCACAGCAATGCTGAGTTTCTATGGAAAAGTTTGATAAGCAACTGGATATCATTCAGGAATTGTTGTGCTCCTTCAGCCAAACACGGGTGGAAGAGAAAGCCACCAAAAAGGCAGGAACCTTCCATAACCAGCACCTTTCCCAGGTCACTGCTGTGATTTGGCAGTCTGTAGGCAGCCAGAAGGGTCAGGATTTTAAACAGCTCTGGTTACAAACCTTGCTGGCAGCATTTACACACACAACCACAGAACACATTCCTCTTTCTGCTCAGCCTTTCCTCAACCAAACTTTGAGCACATGGAAGTCCAGTTTCCAATCCTCCAGCTTTTGTCCAGGTCTCAGGCTATATACTGGACACTATCATCACCCAGTTGTAAAGCAGTGTTACAAAATCCAGGTATTGGCATGGTAAAATAACACCAAAAAAATTAATAGGGAGCCAACATGCATCAAAGGAAAGTCAGCCTACAAGTCTTATTCCTAATCTTTTATCTGCATCAAAGCATTTACTCCTCTATCCAACCACAGATATTATCTACTGCCATCTAAAATACAGTTAGTGTTTCTAATGGTATTCTGATTAAGGAAAAAAACACTGAAGGTTACTCATGAAAGTGCTTGCCAGTGTTCCTTGTTGGTCAGAATTGTAAGTTTTATCAAATAAATTCACTATTTCAAATTATAGGAGAACCTGTGTCAGCATTGCATGCATTCATTCAAAAACATATATTCACATGTGCATAGGAAGCTCCAAAAATGGATATGTCCTAAACAAGAAACAGGACAGAATGTGACCTTCATGACAACAAATATTTAACTGAACATAGAGATTTTAAGCTGTTTTAGGAAAATGCTTGTTTCACATTCACCAGTTTGGAGAGCGGTTCCTCTTCTGCCAATGCAACTACATCAGCTCTCCAAAGGCAGATGGCAGCAGTGATCATAAACAGAAGGATTTTACTCTCTGGTCAACATCCAGTTGTCAGGATTTTTATATAGGTTCCTTTTTCATTGAAATGAAGGAAGATTTGCATCTATTTCTTCATTCACATACAAAATATTTAGGAAAAATTAGCAGGAAACTGTCATAGAAACACAGCATCTTCCCCTCTACTCCCTGCCTTAGCATCTTGTACAGCAGCCTGGGAAACCAAAACAGGTCATGCATTGAAAAACAGCTTTCAGAACAATTCATTAAAAGCACTGAAGAGTGCTTGCTGCTTTCATGTTCCCCCCAGATGATGTGTCGACTGCACATCATGTATGCAAGCCCTCATTCCTTACGGACCTGGTCCCAAGAGAGAGCTAAAAGTGGGAAGACACATTACTCATCCGAGTATGAGAAGCTGAAAACGTTCAGAGGGATTACAAATGTCATTTTTCCCACTGAGCCTCTTTCACGCTAAGTCCTGTTTACTGCACACGTTCTCACAACCGTCCCCTTCGGCTGCACAATCGTAGAACCATCTCAACCTCAAGTACCTTCCTTGAGGGAAATGCAGAATATTTCTCTTGTTTTCAGTGCGTTGGGGAAGACCTGAAACTTATTCATAAAGAAATTGTTTCTTCTCTCCCATATTTTTACTCTCATGTGAAATACAACTTTTACATCCTGCATATTGAGGAGTTGTGTAGGATTGTGATTTATAGCACTCATTTCACCCACCTTCGTTGCAGGTTTTTTTTCTCCAAACTTTGTTGTTTTTTTGTTCTGTTCGACTTTTTATTTCAATAACTGGGTTTTCTCCTACAGCATATGAATTTAAAGAAGTTCTGGAATTCTGTGACAGTATTTGTTGCAGAGGCCTGTTGTCAGTAGATGGCAGCATGTGGCTGCTTAGCTCACAGACTGCCAAAATTCTTACAGGGGAAACAAACGTCCGGACAGAAACAGCCGGGTCTTTGTAAGCCCCTATCCCTACATAGCTTTCCCAGCAAAATATTGTAGTGATGTCTCTTACAAAATCCTTCAGGGCCTGGTTCAAACTGTGAAGTTTTCCTTGATTCTTGTTTTGGTGTTTGGTGGAGAATTTTTTTTTCCCAAACAAATGTGTAGCAGAAATTAAAAGATTTTTGTAAAGCAGAGATAATCTGGACAAAGTCCCTTGGTACAGATACTCAGAAGGGTTTTTAAATTTGGAATTCCAGCCCTGTATCTGAAGTTCAAGACATCAGTTCTACCAACAAAACCAATTCTTTTATCCCTGCCTCTTCACAGTTCTTGACTACACAAGATACTTTTTTCCTGCTATCAAATAATACACACACATGCCTAACATTTTCTTTCTTTCCTACCTGTATAAAAGGATGCAGCAGTGTTTCCAGGGGTTGCACCTAACAAAATTTAAAATAATGAACTCCAAAATTTCACTGCTCTCTCAAGTGGTCTTCATATGATAATTTAAATGGAAACAAATGCCAAGTAAGTACCATGTAGAGATTTCAGTCATTCTAAATTCCTAATTCTTTACATTCCCAAAACGAAAATGGGCTTGAGAAAATGTGCACTGCTATTTGCACTGGCAATCTACAGTTTGCTTCTCTGAGTAAGTAATTATGTCGAATGCTGTGGGCAACATAACAAAAGTGTATTTCTGTATGCAAGGTTTATTTCAATTTATGTGATATGGTTCTTTCAGGTTGGGAAGTTTAGGGTGTATTTATAACAGTTTTTACAGTGGATAGAAACCTCCTCTCTCCTACCTGGATACAACCCTCTCAGCTTCTGACAATATAGAAGTTTAACAGGGTATTTTTTCTGAAAATTTTATAAAAGTGCAAAGAATCCACAAACAGCTCACGCATCCCCTGTGTCCTGTTGGTTCTACAGCCAGAATTACTTGGCCATTTCAAAATAAATGCTAAAGAAACAAGAACCTATTTTTGGTTTCTGGTGTGTTTTTCTTATCTGACATGATTTCATTAGCCTTATTCTGTCCCTCAGAAGCAGCTAAAATTTCACTTTTTCCATGTTGCAAGTAGGAGCTGCTTCAGCACTGTGGGGAAAGAAAACCCTTCTGTCAAACAACGTTGTGCTTTTAAATTACAATATATCACACAAGCTATCTTAATAAAACAAGGCCTCAGAAGGGCCTTCCAACAAGTGAGAGCTCATAGATGTTTTTAAAGCATCAAGTCCATTTGTTTTGAGCTTGTGAGGGTAGTGGACATGGCTCCCATGCCAGAGGCAAGATAGCTGGAGTGCACAGCACTGATGGAAGCACTGCCTGGGAATCCTGTGCTCCTGGGTGGGCTCATGTGCTTGAGCCACAGGGTCCTCCAAGCCTCTGAGTTCTGGGCACCCAGATCAGGGCCTCTCCCTACCCAGTTCTGCTGTCCCAGGACTCTCCGTGTCCGTCAGGAGGAGCATGCGCCCCCCCAAGCTTCCCCTGCCAGCTCCTCGGATTATTTAATCTCCAAAAGTCCATCTGTCACGGAACAGAAGTTAAAACCAGCTGCTCATCCATGGGAGCATCACTAGGCAATTATTGCCACAGATTATCTCAAAAAGTCCAAATTTCAATATGCCTTTGAAATTCGGTGTGCTCTGAATTGCAACAGATGAACTACAAAGAAGGCTGCAAAAATCCTTTGTATTGCTAAGCAGTATTAATGGAGTAAAACGATGATGGGATTTAAAGATCCCAAGGTAATGACAAATTAAAAGGCATCAATTATAGCGAAGAATGGCAGCAAAAGGTCTGCATCAACCTAAAACTGTAAACACAGGGAAACACAGGATATTTTCCACTTCTCCAGGTTCCAATGCTGCCATAATATATCCTACTTGCAACTATTGCTTTGCAGTTTCTGAGCACACCATACTCAACAGGGCAACTGACAACAATTGTTTATGTCTTTGACAAATATCCTTCCCATCCTCTGATTTCTTTTTTTATGACCTCTTTTTCCTTATTACCTTATTATTAATCTCTAGTAATCTCCCTGAATTCTCTTCACAGGTGTTTTCTCCCCTGTTTCTTCAGGTCTTAATAAATTCGATGTATCATAACACTGGGGGGAGGGAAGGATCTTCTCTGAGGCAGAATTTAACAAAGATAAGGTTAAAAGAGGGGCAACAGGATCTAATGTCATTGTATATTTAAATAGTGCTAATAGTGCCTGAGCAGGCATGCCAGAATTCACCAGCTGTCCCTAAAGGTACAAGCCAGCTTTCTGCCTCCTCGCATTATAGCCCAGTTTAACCTCTGCTGGAACATATCTCAGCACAAAAAGATTGTAAAACCTCCTTCACTAGAACCAGTCTGACTCATCTGCCCTCAGAAACGTTCAGAGTTTTTTCTGTAGAGTTAGAAATTCAAAGATTAAACTCAGTGTTACAGAAAACTAACACAGCAGAAGTAGAGTTAAAAACAGAGGGGATGAAGTCGCACAACAGAAGAAGATTCTTCACAGGTATCTATATGTATATGGAAGATACATCTGTATAGATATTTATATGTATATATAGCATACATATTATAGATATTTACATAGATATATATAAGTATGTATCTATATCAAAAGTGATATATAACTAATATTTTCTGTATGGACAAACTATGATACCATCAAAATACGCAGAATTTGGCACAAATTTAAATGGGAATCCGTATATGGGAAATAGTTCTGGACATAGAAACACGTAAGAAATTAAGGCAGAACTTAGCAGAGGCAATAAGATAATTGTGCTGTCTCCAGCTAAAAGAACAGCCCTTGAGTTGCAGGTAATGATATCTGATCTAGACAGTTTAAAATGTTTATGTTAATTGGCACCTAAATGCAGCTAGAAAACAACAGATCAAAATTTATGAGGAGTCACAGTCTCACTCTCTGAATTCACTATTAAGAAGCAAAAATAGGATCTACAAATTAGAAAGGGAATTAATTTCTAGAGAAGTGTGTGAATAGGAAGAATCTGTATATTTAATTTTGGCAATGTTCATACGGATGCGCAACTTCTAGTGTCTGCAATCAGCTTTTTTAGGCTACTACATGTAACATTTTTCTTGGTTGAGTCTGTGTCTGGAAAGGATTTAGTCTTGTCTTGGATAACCTTCTGGGACAAAATCTCTGGCAGCCTGCTGTGCCTGTATCTCCCAGCTTTCCTTCAGACGTTCAGCAAAAGAAGTTTGACATCATAAAAAAGTTCTCTTAAATTCTACTCAGACAAGCTGGTATTTAGTTGGGGCTTTTTCCACCCAAGAGGCATTATATGACTGCTCCCTCAGAAGCATCCTTTAGCTACACAGTCCTTATAATTTGTTTCGGTTAATAACATACACAGTGTACCACACCTTCAGCGAGCTTCCACAGCTGCACCAGATGCCATCAGTGGAAGGTTTTGGCAATGAAGCACCTTCAGTTCAGCAGTCCAACCAGACCCAGTAGTGAGTGTTGTCCTGATGAAACCTCTGTTACAGACACAGAAACCTCAGGCAAGATTTAACTTTGGAAAATTGTTGGAAACCTGCTTTGCGTGGCAGTGCTGGAGGTGGAAATGACCTTTATACACCATATAACCAACATTACCACAGCTAGAAGGTTAGAACTGTTCCACATCAAGAACAAAATACTTCACTCTTCTGTTTAAGCCTTCATAATTTTACTGCTAAATAAAATGTCTCAGTGTCTTGGGGTGCACTCAGGTTTCATCCAGTCTTTCACAGCGTATTTTCTGACACCTGCCTGCATTAGGCAGCCCTTGTCCTTATGCAAGTTCTTGTACCTACAAAACTATTTCATTTAACTGTTTATAAGACAACTTCTCAGTTCTGACACTGACAGATACTTTCAAATACAGCATCTGTCCTTCTTGTACTTTCCCTGCATTCACCAATGCTTTGGAAATGAAGCCACACCTAAAAATCAGGCCTGGATTACAGAGAGGCAGTACAGCTGCAGAAGCCAGTGGTGATGCACTGAGCTTCAAAACCACAAAAGGTCTGAAGATTGATTTTAATAACCTGGCCGCATCCTGAAGGAGAAGCAGGAATTAAAAAGGAGGAAAAAAAAGATGAGGCATGAGATAATCAGCTTAGATAAACCAAAGGCATGATTTGATTCAGTTTCCTCTGCAGTCAAATTATTGGGTACATAACACTCACACTCTGGGTCACTTTAGGCAACTTCTAACAGGCACAAAGAGATTTGGGAAGCAGGGGACACACCATGTAAAAGTACAAAGCAGTTCCTTATTGTCCAACACACAAAAATGATTGCTAGGATTAATGAGCTACCAATCCAATGCTCGAGAAGTTCACTGCTCCAGAGATGGCTCCAGATGAGTGCTCCAAACAGCATTTGCCAGCCAGGTAGGTCACGTGAGGAGGCTTTTCTCTGTTTGTCCTTGGTGCTGCAGAGCTGCCACCTTAGGTCTCCTTGTTTTCTTCTTAGAACTGTGTATTTTTTCCATGGTTTTTTTCTTTTGAATCCTTGAGCTGCCAATTATGCCCTTCTCACCAACCTTATCTCTGCAGTTTCACCTTGTTTCTTTGCACCGCTCTATTCTGTGTAGACTTTTCCAGCTCTTGCCATCAGGTCAGCAGGTTTCTCAGAAGTCTGAGCTGGGGCTGCATAAACATTGCTGTGTGCATGCTGGATCTTGGATCACAGACAGATGAACCGCTGGGTTACAGGGACAACAGGCTGTTCTGGAAAACTATTGACGCTCTCTTATGAAGAGCCATCGCTTTCATTGTCAGATCACGTTGCTGCGAGGGAGCAGGGAGGAGCAACACAATAAAATGAAAGAACCTCTTTGCATCTCATTCAGCTCTGACACAGCAGTGAGAGCAGCAGAGGATTCACTGCTGCGGAGCAGTGATCACACAAAAGCAGACAGAAGTACATAACAGACCTCTCCATTTGCACTAAGAAGTTAAGCAACAATAAACCTACTTAGGCCTGCAGATAGTTCAGTGCCTATAATGCTTGGCTTGGGTTTTAACACAGAAATATCAAAAGCTGTTAGTGGCAAAGCTGAATGACCTCCTGCCTACAGTCAGTGATTTGCTTTTAATACTGAACACCATCTACAGAGTGACTGATCATATTTTGAGTCTCATTAGGCAGTCACAAATGGAAGGGAAGAGGCACTGGCTAACTCTCTCTGCCCTGATGAGCAATTGCAGGATAAACCACTGCCAGCCCTCATGGATAAGAACCTGCACACTCTGGGAATGCAGCAGCAAGAAAAGTTTTGTGTGTGCAAACAGCCTAGGCAACATGTGCCAGATGTGACACTGCAGGAAAAGCACAGGAAATAAAAAAGTCATCATGGATATAACAACCTTATGTGTGGCACTCTGTCTCTCTTGTGAGATGAAGAAATTTCCATATCCTACCATGTAATCACATCTAACTGCATGACCCCACTGCTTTGTTCAGTTGCACAGCTCAAAAATTGTTTTCCACATTTTCTCCGAAGGAAGGCTCTAAAAATGTTCCAATATTCCAACACCATAAATGTAAACCGACTTCTAAACATAACTTCTATGTTATCCCAGCTATTCTTCTTGACCCCTGAAAAGAAATACATAAACCTCTGGACAACAGGTCAGACAAACAGAGCAGACATAAGCCTCCTCACCATAACTATTTTTTTTCTCTTTTTAATGTCCCAGCACCCATCCAATCCTTACAGTGAGGTTTGTCTTGCAAAACCTATTCTGTTAAGCACTTGTATCAATTGATTTTATCCTGAATACTGGTTGTCATAGAAAATTAACTATGGTAATTCTTTCTAGAAAACTGTCACAAATGCTGTCATCTTGTGGAAATTGCAATTACCAAGCAAGGATCCCTGGTAACTTCAAAGCTTTCTGTCACAACTTTGAAGAAGTCTGTGTATGTCAGATTCCACCTGTCTACATTTATGTCCACTATTTCTCTGAAATGACTGGAGCATCATTGCTGGTGAGAAAGAACAGAGCACTGCCTGTTTATACCAACGGGTTTGACTCCTATAAGGAATTTTGAAAACACTATTGAAAAATTCCACTTGCTACACCTACATATTTGCAATCGGGCTACAAAGTGCCTTCTGTGATGTGAGAATAAGGAGGGAATTGCATGACTGCAAGAAATTCCAATCCTTTATAAATTATTTAATCCCATAAAGTTTATTTTCCTTAATCCATTACTTTATTGACAACATTGGCTGGCTGAAAAGTTACAGTAGATCTTGCCTCCACTAATCATCAGATCAAAGATGGATGTTAGGGTTTTAATTTTGGTAACACTGCTGAAGAATGTCTTTTGATTTGAACCTAACTTTTCTCATCCACCTAGATATTTTCTTGTCTTCTTCCCTCCTGATTTCACTCTCAAAAGAAAAATTGATCTGTCAAATCTTTCTTTCTGTAACTCTGAAACTTTTAAAATTGGCAGAGGCTTTCACAGGTCTTTTCAACTTAGTTTTACGACCATAAAAAATTGACAGATCTCTGCAAGAAAAATGAGAGCATGATAGATTTGTCACAGACTCAGTGGATAAAAATGAATGCAACAAGACGTATATATGCCTCTTTCTGCTGTAAGTGAAAGAAAAGCTCTTCAGAGTCACCAGCAGGAACACTCTGTTCCTCATCCCCCAGTCACACCAAGTTTACAGCTTTGTCTCCCGTGAGCAGAGGGAGGGTATCTCCTGTTCAGTCCAGCAGCATCAGGCCTGATGATATTGATGATACCCCATGATGCAGTTTTGGACTCCTGTAACTTCGAGGCCAACGTAGGCTGATTTCTACCACAGAAATTTTCCAGAACTGGGGAAACTTACTCTGCTCCAGTTCTCTCACAGGTTATGTAACATTCCCTGCTGTATTACAGTTTTCATACAGGTATCTGTGCCCTGAGCTGGATGGTAAAGTCTGAGGTCAACACAGACCTGCTGTTGTGACCTCATACAGGAATTCCACAGGTCCCTCATAAATCACAGCTGCTTTCCTGAGATAACCCAACCGGTCTCACTATAACATTTTTAGACATCTTGCCCTTATTGTGATGAGTTTCAGAGCAAAAGGCAAAGCAAAACAGTATTGACTGGAATATGGAATATGTGCCAAACCTAATTGCAAACCCATGGCCCTGCCCTGAGTTTCTGATCAAATAAGAAACCAAAACAATTTCCCCAAGCCAGGTTTCTTTAAATCCACATTTTTTTTTTTAATTTCAAGCACCTGGTCTCCAGAGATCACAGACTTTTCAAAAAATATCCCAGCAAATGAAAACCAAAAAAAACAACAACATAAACTACCTTGTTTCAGGGAAGACTCCAGAGGCCCTCTGATTTATTCCAATGCTGAACAAGCAGAGCACTTTTGCAGCGTCTTTGCCAGTTCTCCAAAACAACTGTGCCAGAAACTAAAGTTTGCCTTTCTTTCACTCTTCATCCCTAGAGAGAAGCAGTCTTTCCAGAGGGTCAAAGCATTGCTTCATCCAAAGATCCTCAGTGGTTCTGGTCTGGATTCTAAACAAAAAGAGGCTTGTATTGGATTCCCCACTCCTGAACAAACCTTCCAGAGTTAATTCCCTCCTCCCCCAGCAGCTCTGACCCTACCTGTGCCACCACTGACAGCGAAGGTGGAAGGAATTGTGCTGACTCTCCACCTCAGCTGCCTAGTGACAAGATTACAGGCAAGATCTGGGAAACACAAATTCTTTCAAAGTGGCCTGACATGAGGAAATCTCAAAAAATTCCCTGTTTCTCTGGCATAAAAAAGTGTCTTGTGAATAATTGCTTTGGCTTTGTGGAAGATGATAAGGAAAATAAAGAATTTGTGTCAATTTTCAAAAATAACCAATTATGTACTTAGCCTAAGAGCTCGTGCATTTGTCAACCTGCTCTAATTGTTCTGATAACAGAAGGCCCGTTTGGATGTTTTATGAACAATTTTATCTCTCGAGGCACGAAAGGCCACTGGGACATGTGCTGTGCTCTAGCCTGGGTAGGTTTAGAACAATAAAAAAAGAGTAACACTATCTGACATCTGCTGATAAACAATGTGAAAATAGATGCAGAGCACAACATCTTCATCGGTGATTCAAGTCACTTATGTTGGAAATTATGTAAATAAAGACATTCCTATTTTGGCCAATTTGGTTTAAAAACCACATGGGGTCTCTTTAAAGCATAATGTGATATGTTTTTCTCTATCTTTGAAAAAGTTTAGTCGGGCATCTTATCATCCCTTTAAGCTATTTCCATCTCTACCTTGCACAAATTCTGTTAAAAATATTATATTTGAGTTGTCTTTTATAACTAGCCAGAGTTCACCTTGATATTAGTAATTGTACATGTTTTATATCAATATTTTCTTATCACTCCTTATATGAAAGGTGACAATAAAAAAAAGGCATTTTTTATATAGAGATTATGACTTAGAAATGCAATAAAAATGAATGGGAAGTGGATCTGGAAGCATCTACTGAAGAGTATTTTTTTCAGTACTAAATGAATGCAACAGCAAATTTAATCTCTCAAGTCACAGACAAAATTTTAGCACAGCTCTGAGACTTTTTTCCCCATATTATAAAGTTGTATTTTTTTTAAAATAGAATTACGCAGCAAATATTTTTGTCATAACGCAGATTTGCATCTTTTATCTGTTGGGTTAAACAATAAGCACATGGTACAGGTTTATGGTTTATACATATCTATGGGAAAAGAAATAGTTAAAAAATTAGATTCTCAAAAAAAACCCTGAAAACAAAAACAAAACTTCAAAACTAAAGCAATTTTAGAACTCAGAACCTTAGAGATAAATTAAACAGGGTAGCCACAGCATAGACGAATCTCACATGAGGGTTCATTCTAAATGAGAAAGTGTTCCTTTGCAAGAAATTAACTGATTAAATAATGTATCAATTTCTGATGAGCAAAACTTATTAAAATTTTTGAAGGTAGAGAAAAACCCCTGAGGGTGTTAATGCAGTCACTCTGCCCTCAAATGCTGTGATTGCTTTCTGTGAATATTTAGCAATGCAATAACTCTAGCTAGTATGACTTTTAAAAACAATTTTATTTAATAGCTCCCTTTAACCAGTTACAGAAAACCCATTTTCCTTGAAAGCAGACTTTTCATCATTACTTCTTCTCTTTAGTGTGCCTTCCAAAATCATTCCCATTTTCCTGTTCTGACATTTCTACAATAGTTTATAAACTTCGGAAGTTTAATTTGGGTTCTTAATGTCTCAGTGCCAAGTGCGCTGGGCCTAAGTAGATAAAAAATAGCTTAGCATTTAAAGATAGGCACAGACCACCAAAATAAGGCAAAATACTGACAATCAAAGTTAATGGATTTATTAGAGGTCAGAAAGTGTAATAAACTGAGAGTCATAAAAAATCACATGAAAAAGCAGCCAGGACTCTTCAGCCTCATCCAAAAGTACCTGGAAAGGGAAAAACCCAAGACATTCTCTCTTTGGAAGGAATCTCCCTCAAACTAATCTCCAACTTAGTTTTCAACGTGAGTGAATATCCTGAATCTTAGGGCAAATATTACTAATCAAAGAGCAGGAGAAAATGGAAGTTACAACATCCCAGGTAAAACGGAGTTCCAAAGGCTGATGTGCTCAGACAAGCAGAGGATGTGGAAGTGGACAATCCTCACTCCTGAACTCTGAAATAACCGGCGTGGGAATCTGCAAGTCAAACAGAGGAGATCAGTAATAAAGCTATGAAATCAGGAATGGTATAAATGTAGAACAGCAAATGCAAATCTAATCCCTAAGAATATGAAGAGAAACACAGTATCAGCAAATACGAGCTTTAGAAATATGCAAAGCTGTTGAAAGCAACCTGAAGGAGGAGAAAACAAAGGCTTAGAAACACAGAAAAATAGAATATGGGATAGATTCATCTGGGTTTTGGGTTGTTTTAAGGGTGTTTTTTCAGAAAGGGAGATTATTGTAGGATGACAAATATTTCATTACCTGCCTTTGATTAGGTTTCTAATTTTACAGACAAAAGAAATAGAGTCATTTATCAGCACTTCAATCAAAATATGATTGGATGTCATGGAGGGAAACAGGCTGGAGAGGGTGATTAGGAAAAAGTTGTGAAGAGGGTAAGGTATGGTTTAACAGGTTGTGTTCAAAGTCTGGAAGGAAGTAACTAATAGGGTTCTTCAAAGATTGATCGTCGGGACCACTACTATTCAATATATTAATTAGCTATTCAATAAATTAATTAGCAATTCCGGAATAAATGGTAGGACCTTGCTATTGAAATATGCTGCTCACACAGAAGCAGCAGGCAGGCAGTAGTGTGCAGGTTCTGGGTAACACATTGGAACAACTGGAACAATCAAGAGAAAATATAATGGGGATGCATTCTGGACAAGGAAAATACAGCCACAGCATGTATCAAACATTCTCTTTCCAACAGAGAAAAATGAGACATCAATGATGTTCCATGAGACTCCAGCATCTAAATTTGGATCTCACCCACATTAAAAAAAAAAAAAAAGTTTCTTCCAATGAGAGCAGAAAAAAAGAAAAGTTTGACTCAACTAACACAGGAAATGGAGTGCTGTTGCCTGAGAGAGACTGCCTGGCTCACATGATTAATAAAATTTGAGAGGGATCCTATACCTAATAATTTTTTTGGGTTACATATTGTCATAAGGAGGAAGAGGAGCTCATTAACATAAAGCCGTGGACTGTAAGAGGAGCCAGATATCAAACACAATGTATTTGAAAACTAGAGGTTAGAAAAAGGCTTTCAAATGCTAGAGGCGTGAAACTCCCCTACTCCTAACTAGCTAATTTAAAGGTGGATCTTGAAGAGTTTCCAAAAAACCCCACTCTTCACTGTATGCTGTTAAGGGAGATATACTGAATGACCCAGGCAGCTCCTTCCAGACCACTGCTCCCAGCAGCTGGAAACAGGAGTCTTAGGACTAAGAGAAGTAAAAGTTGATGTCAGTGCTTTAAATTAACTCAGAGGAATGAGATTTGAGACTTGAGGTTGAAAACAGATGGGTTTGATGCTAACTACGGGTTTAACTTGTTTGTGCAGACAAATTACTTGATAAAGGAATAAAAATTACTACTGACTTTTTGCACAAGCACTAGAGTTCATGTGTTAATCAGATATTTTTCACTGTCTTGTAGCAGCCAAGATGGTTTAGCAGGATCCTGAGCTTGTAGTTTATTTTATCCACAGCTGGCTCGTCAATCCATTTCTGGAGAGGTTAGGATTACTTCCTGCAGTATACAACCATTATTTCCTGAGATGAACCACCTATCAGTTATTGTGCCTTAAAATTAGACCAGATAACTTGCCCATCCCCATTTAAATGATGTTTGAAGATCATGCTAACACGGCAAAGCAGGGAGTGCAAAGCACAGGCCTTACATTCTCTTCTTAGCCAGACTACTGTGACTTTTCTGGCAAGTAATGCAAATAACAATAATACTTAGCACTTACTGTGCATGATGCTTCTCATCTTCAAAGCGCTTTACAATTATTTATTGCTACTTAATCTGGAAAAAGTATGATTTCAGGCCGGCTTCTGGTAGCTTGTGTGACAAAGTTAATGTCATTTGAATCAACTCTGTTTGTATTTAATAGGATAGAACTGCAGTACTTTAGTTTAAACACTATTGTTCCATTAAAAGCCAATTACAGAAACTCAGCTTTCCCTGAATTTATAGAGCGCAGATTTTCTTTTTTTCTTTTTTTTTTCTTTCTTTTTTTTTTTAAAGACGAGATCTATCTAAATACTTCATCCGAATTTAGCCTTCACAATTCTGACTAATGGCTTGGGAGCCTTTTGAGGCGCTGCACAAAGCGAATCGCCACGAGCGGGGCCGCGGTACCGCCTGCGGGAGGCAGAGGGCGCCCGAGATGTGTCCATTGGCCACAGGGCCCCGGGATTGAGCGCAAAAAATGCGATTTCGGCGCCACGGAAAGTACCATTTCTCAGTATTAAACATACGCATAGCAGGGTTTTTGTATTCTATAGGGGTAAATCCTAACATATTTTATTCTGATCAGTCTTTGTTAAACAGGATATCAAATGGTGGCACAACAGATCGAAGACCACTAAAATAACCTCGGGGCAACCCCAAGCGCAAGTGCAGGCTGGGCGGAGAAAGGATCGCAGGCAGCCCCAAGGAGAAGGACTTGGGGGCGTTGGTTGATGCAAAGCTCAACATGACCCAGCAATGTGCTCTGGCAGCCCAGAAATTCTCCCGTGTCCTGTGCTGCCTCAAGAGCAGCGTGGGCAGCAGGTCGAGCGAGGGGATCCTCCGCCCTTCCACTCTGATGACACCTCACCTGCAGTATCACATCACCTCTGTGGTCCCAAGATACGAAGGACATGAATCTGTTGGAGCAAGTCCAGAGAAGGCCAAAAAGATGCTCTGAGGACTGGAGCAACTCTGCTCTGGAGCCAGGCTGGGAGAGCTGAGGGTGTGCAGTCAGGGGAAGAGAAGGTTCTGGGGAGACCTCAGACCCCCCTCCAGTGCCTAAAGGCACTCCAGGAGAGCTGGAGAGGGGCTTCAGACACAGGTCTGGAATGACAGAACAAGGGGGAATGGCTTCAGACTGACAGCAGAGTTAGAGTAGAGATAGGAAGAAATTCTTCCCTGTGAGGGTGGTGAGGTCCTGGCACAGGTTGCCAAGAGAAAATGTGGCTGCCCCATTCCTGGAAGTGTTCAAGCCCAGGTTGTATGGGGCTTGGAGCAACCTGGGGTAGTGGGATGTGTCCCTGCCTGTGGCAGGGGATGGAACAAGATGAACTTTAAGGTTCCTTCCAACCCAAATCATCCTGAGAGTCTATAATTCTACGAAAAAGAACTTTGAATACTGCTACAAAAAGTAACAACATTAATTCCATTATACTACATTGACTCTTGACCACTGCTATTTCAGTTTTCTCTGAATCTTTGAATCTACTGCAAATGAACTCATTTGAAGTTGTTCCCTTTATAAGTAGATTGCTTTGCTATAGATAAAGCATCTTGTCTAAACCCAAATGAGTGATTGTGACTTGTGGCTCAATCACATCCACGTGATACATTTTACAAGACACTTTGCAGCAGAGCTAGGAAGGGAAACCAGTGGGATATAACCAAACAACCACAATCACTATCTGGTAAAATCATGGCTGCTCTCACAAGACGGATTGCACAGCTGTTTCCCCTGACGGGGATTTTAGCAGTTGAAAATACAAGGGTTGTCAAAATGTAACCTGAACACAGACCTAGTAAGAAGATGAGGCTGAGAATTAAGAGAAAAGTAATCTGCAAATGACAGGCAGGGTTTGGAAACTGAAACCACTACCTGCGCTTCAGCCCAGCGGCAGAGAGCTCATATATCACATCAGGGAATTACTGATGAGCAAACGCGGGCACTGCCAGACCTGACACAGGTGCACCTGCTGTGGTGGCACTGCTTCGGTCCGGGCTGTGTGTGTGGCACGTGTCAAACCTGGCTGGGGTCACCATCCCAGCCAGCCTCCTGCACCCAAAACTATTTCCCCTTTCGAGGTTGCCACCTGACAAGGTTGTCACTCCTGCAGCTCAAAAACACAGGGACAACTGCTTCAGCCTGCTCATGGCTATCTCAACAATGGATCTAGCGAGTATTCATTAAAGTGTGTTATTAAATGGATCTAACCTCAGTGACTTCTTTGGAGATGGGTCCGGCAGCCCTCTGGGCTCCCCGCGAGCTCGGACACCATCACCCAGATCCCGCGGCCCTTCACAAGGAGCCCACTCGAACATGTCCCTGTCCCTGTGCCTGCTCGGGGGAACGCCGGCCCCAGGTGACCGGTGTGTGGTGTCCCTAGGGCGGGCCCAGTGCCCCCAGGACGGGTTCAGTGTCTCCGGGGCAACCTGAAGCTCCGCACGCCGTCCCGCCGTCTCTCCTCACATCTGGGAAGCAAGAACACGTCTGGTTTCCCCACGAGGACCGTGGCTGCCCAGCCGCCCGTGGGTGCCGGGGGGCAGATCCCCCCAGAGAGAGGAGCTGTGACAGGGGTGCACGATAAAGCCGGGACCGGGGGTGGCCGTCGAGTGTCTCTTCGGCTGTCTCTGCTTCCCTGCAGCGGCGGGGCCGGGCAGCTCAGGGCGGCTCCCAGAGGCGCACCCAGGCTCGGCTGGGCGGCCGCGGGCGGAGGAGGGGCCGCCGCCTCTTTAAACTTGCCGTGAGGGCCGGGCCGCCCCGCCCGGGGCAGCGGGGTCCGCTCGGTGCCCGGCGGGGACGCGC
>VZTI01003048.1:1176428-1192609 GCA_013397865.1 Struthidea cinerea | reverse complement strand
GCCTCCCGCCCGCCTCATCCCGCCTCCCGCCCGCCATGGCCGCCCGCGGAGCCGAGCAGCGCCGAGCCGAGCGCCGCGGCAGTGCCGGGGTCTGGCCGCTGCCTGGCAGCGCCCCGTGAGCGGGGACAGCGGGCGGCGTGTCCCTGCGCTCGGTCCTGCCCCCCGTCCTCCTCCCGGAGCGGCGATGAGCGAGACCCGCGCCGGGGGAGTCGCCGCCTAGACCGGCAGCCAGGATGGTGCCCCTGCAGCCCCTGCCCCTCGTCGTGGTCCAGGGCGTCCTCCAGCTCGTAAGTCTCCGTCCCCGCGGCCCCCGACTCTCACGGGGGGCTTGGGGGACACCGGTGCCTTCCGCCGGGGAGCGCGGCGGGCGCGGTCCCCTCTGGAGCCCGGTTCCGAGCAGACCCCCCAGACCTGCCTCCCGCAGCCCCTAACATATTCTCGGTTCTCTCTTTCTTTTTCCTTTTTTTTCTTTCCTTCTTTAAAAAAAAAAAAATCTTATTTTATTTTAATTAAGCGGGTTTGCTTCTGTTCGCCCCGTTTTGGGATGCGGGACGCTCGCGTGCCCGAGCACTGCGCGGCCCCGGGGCCGGGATGCGCCGGGCGCCGCCGCGGAGCTGGATATTACCGCGGGCAGGGATGGGAGGGATGCGTGTGCGCCGAGCATTGCCAGGGCTGCCCGCTGCCGAAAAGTTTTCCGCTGACCTCAAGCGCCCTTTTTTTCGTGTGCAAGACATAGCTGGGTGTGCAGGTGGAGTCGCCTGCGCTCGGGAAGCTCCCCCTTAGTTTCGGCTTGCTGCAGCGCACCCCAGGTGTTTCCTTAATTTTTATCAGAAACTGTGGGACTTGCCGGTGTTATGCTGAATATTCCTCTGCATGCGGTGGGGGAATGCGGGGACTGACGTGGCGGCAAGGTGTTTTTTTCTTTCCTTCTTTAAGATTTCGAAATTTGGACTGCGAAATTTCCTCTAAAGGGAGGGAGGCAAAGCGAGGTGCGCGGCTGGAGACGGGCGAGGAGCTCAACTTCTCCCACGCCAGCGCAATGCCTCTCGTTCGTGGGGAGCTGATGGTAGGAAACAAATGGATTGATGCTCGTGTTCATGAGGCGGGAGAGGTCAAGAAGAGAAAAAAATGTATTTGCAAAAGAGTTTGGCCATCTTCACTTTTATTTTGAAAAGACATTTTAACTGCACTTGCTGTTTTGGGGGGGGAATTTTGGTGTTACTCTCATAAATACCTCTGCTGCAAAAGTTACGCCTTTCTTCCCCAGCTGCCTTGGAAGCGAAAGTTTGTCACGAAGTAGTCAATAGGGAGTGTGTAATAAACCTTGAAGGGATTAAACACTCTCCTTAAGAACTGGAGTCTAGTATTACAGCGTGAGGTGATTGATTAGTTTTTGAGGAAGCTTATGTCAAATTCTAATCCGGTTTTGGATTGTGCTTGTCGTGTAATGTTTTTTGCTCCAGCACTTTATCATAGCAGTGAAGTAGCGAGCTGCAGCCCTGCGATAAGGCGCACATTTCTTTCACACTCCCATCCTTTTGGACAATAAAAGGCTGTTTACATTCTTCACATTCTTGCAGCCCAGTTTCCAACTAAACGACGCGCAGGGGTGAGAGATGGGAAAGGAGAGCAGCAAATGGATTACAAAGTTGCTGAGCAGAAGGGAACTAAATAAAAACTCCTTCCTCACACCTACAACCTCTCTCACTCACTCGCACCCTCCTTTTATCTTCTTTTTTTTTTTTTTTTTTTTTTTTTTTTTTTTTTTTTTTTTTTTTTTTTAGAGCTATCAAAGGGATCAATTGAAACTTGTACCATCAGGGATCGGCTTTTTTATGCAATGTTTTATGGATGATGTTGGGAAGTTGCTTGCTGTGGTTTTACATGCTGTGAGTGAAGGCTGACTGAAAGAAGCAAAGTTGCTCCCTTGAATCAAACAAAAATCATAAATAGCCACTGCAGGTTCTCAGGTGGATGTGGCACTCAGCTCACCCAGAAGGATTCATTTTTTCTGCATTCTTTAGATACAAGCCAACAAGGTTTTGGAGTCAATTAGTTTTATAGCTTATATAAGTTAGTTTAAATGATAAAGTAAAGCAAAATAAGAATGTATGAGATTTTTGAGGCATTTCAGGTGTACCTTTTAATGCTAACCTACTACTGAAAAGTTGTGTAAATGCATTTTGGCATGATCTTACCATAACATCTGGTTAAAGTTACAGCTTATTATAACTTAAGAAATATTTGATGTTGGTGGTAATGCATTGAATGCAAGTCTGTGCTATTCTTTGTTCTCTGGCCAGAATTTGGAGGGACTGATGGCTTCCTGGAATCTGATTAGCAGGTATAGAAGGGAGGCATTGGTATTACTGATTCTTGACTTTTTCTTTCCTTTAACCAAAAATCAATATGGATAATATTAATGCTACAGTGAAGGCTCAGCATTTCAGCCAAGAAAAAAAAAAATCCTGGATTTCAGTGTTGCAATACAGCAGCATTTTAGTAAACCAGAAATGCTACCACATCAAACTCTTCCTGATGGGGCCATCTCATTTTTTATAAAATCAGAGCTGTTGCAATGGGAAATATTTTGGCACTGCATTTCAGTGAAGGGAGAATTGCTTTTTATTTTAAAAGACTGAACTTCAAATGCTGTCTTGCCTTTCAAATACCAAAGTGTGCTGTCTACTTACCTGCTTCTTAAAGATGCATAAATTAGGATGAAATCCGTGTGAAACTTCACAAATTTGAGGAGATTATGGCAGAGTGTCTCACTGAATTTCTGAAAGCAATGTTAGGTGATTCTTTGTATGTTGTATGTAACGTTGTTCAGTCAGAAGTTCATGTTCAGTACTTTTAATACAGCATAGATGTATTTTTGTAGCAGGTTTCTAAATTATTATTTTGATTAATAGATGGGGTACCAGTATGCATGCAGCAATATCACATATTTCCTAGAATATTTTGCGTATCTGGATATATTAAGCAGTAAGGAAAGCTGCTGTTGAGTCAGGCTAAGGTGCTTACTTGCTCCTGTATAAATACATTCATTTTTAAAGTCAGGTTTACCTTCTGTTGGGAATATGGAGCAAAACAACAATTTGCAATGCACAGTCAGTGCATGTCTGGGCTGTTATTGATAAGAAGATGAAAAATTGCTGTGTTGTGTTATCATTAATAGGTACTCTTGCTTTACTATTAATTTTCAGTAAGCTTTTCCAATTGTCACATAATTGCTGAATGCCCTGTTCGTTATCTCTTTGGAAGTAATGGAGTTCTACATGTTGAGAGTTGAAGTGAGTGAAGCATTAGGATAATGCAGTTTATAATGCTAGTGTTTTGTTAAGTCAGCTTCAAATACCTCTGAGGAAGGGGGCTGCTTCTACTTCCCTGGGAATATTACTTGTCATTTAAAACAATTCTTGTTGGGAACAAAAAAAAAAGCTGTCACTATCCCTGTGTCTAGGCAAGGTGTAGTTACAGACACGCACACTCCCAGGCAGGACCTGTGGTTCCGTAGGGTAATCAGGCACTGTAACTATTGGTTTATTCTTGCATCTCTGTGGTCTGAAATTAAGAAAGGATCACAGCAGCGTTTTCCAGTGCCCATAGTCAAAGTTGCTTCAGCATTCTATCAATAAACTCTCTTCTAACATTAGCATTGGGCAGAGTTGTTGCTGCATTAGAAACTTAGGAATCAATCATTTTACAAACCCTTCAATGCAGTTGATATTTTTTCCCAACAGTGTTTATATAGACGAGAAATAATTAGGAAAAAAAAATACCCAAAGGTTGTTAATTTAGGCTTTTTCTCCCCAAGTTTGAAGTATAGCATTTGACATGAGTGAAATTGAATGACAGGTTGTTTGCCTTGGAATTTCAAGGGCTGAAATTAACTATAACCAAAACAGTTTTTGACAATGAAACAAAATTTTTGCAGAGGTGTTTGTTTTGTTTTGTTTTTTTTTTTTTTTTTTTAACAGAATTTAAGGTTCTGTTGCAACTTGAGCTGAAAGAATACTTGCTATAGTACAAGATACCGCTTCATAAGAAGAAATATCTTAAAAGCTGAGCTAAAGCTGCCTTTCCATTTAAAATATGCATACCCTGTGAGGTGTGGAAACACAGAGATCTGTTCTTTCTGGCTACTTTAATTTTGTCTCCATAGCCTTGCAAATGTGGTCCAGGTAGCATGCCCTTGCAGTGAGAATCAGAAATAGGCACCATGCAAGACTCTCAGCTCCATTTCAGAAAGGTAAATGCTTCCCTCTGGTCATCTTGAAGTGCACAGATGAAATTTCATCCCCCCTTAATTTCAGGGAGAACTCTGTCATAAAATATATTGGACCCAACATTTCATTTGGCTTACTTTGGTAATTTTTTCTTGGTGCTGTAGGCATTGTAAGCGTATGTCTCTTTCTTGGGTAATAAAGTAATGTAGGTAACCCAAGAATTACAGGTAATTTGCAGCTGGAGACAGATCAACAATTGCTGGTTTCAGCAGATTGGGAATTTATTATCCTGAACGAGGAGTTGTGTCTTAAGGTGGATGGGGTCAGGTTTAGTTTACATAGGAGGTTCACAACTCAACCTGTCCTTACATCACATCTTTTGACCTAGTTCTGTGAAACTGGTAACTGATATTTTTCAGTTTGTTTGTGGGTTGACTGGGGCACAGGAAGATTACAGATCTGTGTAAAATCTGTACAGCAAGACTTGTTTGACTCATGTCCAGTAGGCCACAGGATACACCAGGCTTCCCCAGCACAGGGCTCATGAAATCCAAGTCTCAATCTTTCCATTTGTAACACACGAGGTATTTTTCTGCCATTGTAAAGCACTTTGAGAGATATCAGAGCTGTGTTGTAAGTGTAACAGACAGGGAAGTGAAATGGAAAGATTGGTGAAGCCCCAGTGCTAAAATAGGATGCTCTCATCACTCCCACCTTTCTGGTTTTCCTCCTGCGCTTTGGTGTCTGCAAGAAGGCAACTCAGGAATGGGAGTTAAAAGGGGGCAGCAGAAACCACTCGCTGACCTGGACATTAAGAGCATCAGAGAGGTGCAACTCTGCCCTAGGTAAACCAAATTCCTCCTATACTGTTAAAATTTTTACCCTTAATTCACACTTTGCAAGCAAAACTGTGCAAGGAGAAGCAAGAGCTGCTCCACATGACACGAGAAATTTGCACTGGGGTGCCAGCAAGTTGTTTGTGGTCTGCGGGTGAGGTGTTGACCTTTATTCGGTCCAAGTGTTGAATAAGACGCGGTAATTCTTGGGCGCTTCTGGTAAAGAGCTGCAGTAAGGGAAGATCGGTGCTACTCTGTGCTGAATGGTGTTAAGACAAAAGCCGTGATTCCATAGGTGGGGATTGCATCTTGGCCAGAAACAGAGTGAGCTGTTCTGGTGCTCAGGGAAGCCTGTCGCTTCGGATCTTTCACACATACTTGTCAACGTATCCAAACCAGAGGCGGCGACAAAAAAAAGGAAGAAGGAAGGGGGTTTTTGGGGTTTGTGCTTCGCACTTCACAGGACAGTGCATTTGCTCTGTTAATCTGTCTTCTTGTCCTGATTTTTGCCCACGTTAACACATCACTTCACTGTAGCCGTTATAAAGCGCGAACACCGGCTGTAAAATCTTCGCTAGATCAAATCTTGGAGAGCTGGATCAAATCTAGCGGAATTGGAAAACAGGAAGGTGAAAGTTCCCATTCACGTGGCTGTTACAAATTCATCCCGAACTTGACTTCCAAACACCCTATTTTGAGGCAGCTTTGGCCTTTCACTTCGAATCTTAAATATGTTTATTTCCCCAACCCCATTCATCGTTCCCATTATGTTTCCATTCGCTCAATTTCCCACTGTGTTTGTAGCTATAGTTTGTGTAGTGTGTTTAGGTACTTAAAGAATCAATCAGAGTTAAGGAAAATAAGGGGTGGACCTGCTAGGCAGTTTTAGCTTCCAGCAGAGCATCGCTACTGTGTATTAAGTCCAGTCTGCAGGTCAGGACTCGGAAAACAATGCTAATTCCTTTCCTGCAGGGAATCTCTTTGTGGGCTGGAGTTCTGTGTCGGCTGTAAGCTCAGTTGCGCCTAACAAAGAGATTCAAGGAGAGAAGTTAGGAGTGGGGAGGAAATGAACAGGTATGAAGCTGGGTCAGCAGTTGTTTTGTCTTTGCAGCACGGATTTCAGTGCTGGTGTGATGCTGTGCTCTCCCTGGAATGGCAATGCTTACTGTAAATATAGAATTGGAATGGCTGACTATAATTTAAGGTAGATTTAAAAAGCTGTAAGAGCTGTAGTTCTTGAGACAGGTTTCCTCTTTGTTCCAAATGACTGGTAGTAATAGAAGCTATTATTAGCTGGGAAGAGAAAATGAAAGAATAGGGAGAAATAAAAAAATAAAGTGAAGAATCTAATGTCTCTAAAATCAGGTTTTATGTGCATTGGGGCCAATTATGGTTATTGTATCATTACAGTGCAGATTTGAGGCTACTCCAAAAGCCCTCATTCTGCTTCTCCAGATCCAGCATGTTTGGTTTATGTTTAGGATGAGTTGCGAATTTCTTGACCTTGTAGTACTTGTTTTAGGTGATGACCAGGTATTTCTAATATCATCAATCACCAGTATAAACACAACCTTAATTTCATCTTACTTCACCCATTATCTAGGAAAATAAAACACTGTGCATAGAAGTGCTTCTATATTTGTTCTGCTATTAAGTAGATTTAAGGGGTTTTAATGGAGAAGGAGCTGGCTGTGCTTGAGGCTGACCTGGGGGGAAAAAAGCGCTGGGACTTTGCTGAGGGAATAAGAGGTGAATATGAGAGAGAGAAAGATGATGGATGTAAAAGAGCCCCGTGGGCAGGTGTAGTGAGCCTGAGAAGTTACTGCAGGATGAGAAGGACAGACAGACTGACAGTAACCAGGAATATTCCCACAATAACAGAGTTCTACCTGTGTGTGAAACCCAGGAGGGTGAAATATGGGACCTTGAAGTTTTTTGTCCTTTAATGCTGCCTGTCTTTTCCTTCAAGCACCTGCTGGTTGATTCTGTTGTTCATAAGACGTGTTTGGAAAGTTGGATTTCCTGTTCCCAGCGGGAATTTAAGGGTCTCATTGCCAGTGGTTTGTTCTCAATCCTTTAGCTGTAGCTGTTACTAGTGAGTGTATTTCTCTGCCATTGGGAGCCTAAACCTAGGCAAGGTGTTCCCAAGTTGAATTGTCTCCTTACTCCAGGCAGTTGGGTGGTTCCTAGAAGAAAACCTGTGAAATTGTAGTACAGGAATAGGCACATAACTAACTTTATAATGCACTGTAATTGGAGTTCATGGCACTTTACAGTCAAGATGTGTTACCTGTGTGTCATCATTATTTTGGGAAACCAAAGATACAAACTCAAGCCTAGAGGCAAATTTCTTATCTTCACCCCAGTAGACAAGAAGAATACTCTGCATAACCAACTCTCTCCTTCCCTGGCCCATCTCTGTACAAAGGCAAAGAACTGCTGAATCTGATCTTAGCTTGCTGACAACAGGGGCATTTTTGGAGTGACATAATGTGGATCAAGGCAGGAGTGAAGCCCAGTCCTTCAGTTTTGGACCAAACAGTGTGGTGGGGAGAGGGCTAAAGCCTGTGTTGTTTTCCACTCACTAAACTAACAAAATGCTAATCAGCTCTGTGGAAAGATTTGCAGTAGATAATGTTACTGTGGCACCACTGACTTACTGGGTGAGTTAGCCTGGGCCACTTTAAATTAGGTGATTGAAACATCTGACTCTTTTTTGAAACCGATTCAGTTTTGCCCATTGACTGCTTTCAATTCTGTCACCATTGAAGGCAAGGAAAAGAGTGATGCTAAACTCCTTGTGGGGCTGGGACAAATCCTGTGGTCCAGCCACTGCTGTGTGCCAGCCTGTGCTGCCTCCCTCTGCTGCACCGCTGTGTCGATTTCCAGGCATCGAATTAGTCTTGCAGTGCTGGAAACATCCATTTTTGAACTAATTCTGAGTCACACTGCACTGTCTTCTGTGCTGAATGACAAATCCATCAGTCTTCTTCGCATTCCCCTGGCTTGGGTCTGCTCACTGCTGTGAAGAAGTTTCTGGCCCTCCAGGGAGCTTTTCTAACCTGCATTCTGTGAGCTGCCTGCTTGCTCCCTCTGTTTCTCTCTCCCTCTGTGCTCCATCTTCCCAAAGTATTTTTTTTCCATGCAGAGGATGCTCAGTTCCTCTGGGAGAACCAGCAGCTTCCTTGCCTTCTTCTTCCTCCTGGAGATTTCACCCTGATCCAAAGTACAGCAGCCCAGGAGCAGGTAGAAAGACTACCTTCCTTACTACTTAGCTTCAATTTTTTGTTAATTTAAATATTTTAAAAATATTTTTAAAAACATTTTATTTATTTTTTTTTTTCAGGAAACAAATAGTTAGAGCTACCTTTCCAGAATCTCTTAAGTGGTTATCCGTTCACCCCTCGCTGATGGCTTTTGTCCCAGCTCTCTGGTAGCAGATCAATCCAAAGGTTTATCAGCTTTGGGTCCTAGGTCGTATAATGTATTTCCAGAGTGTTTCCATTTCAAACTTCCCATTTTCTAACTCATTTGTCACGATTCCAAGTCTGAGTGGATATCCACTTTTAAAGCACATGACTGGAATATGATGTGGGGATTAGTTTTTAAGGAGCAAGCTTGATAGAACTGTAGATGTTGTAGATTCTGCCCTAAGAAGCATTTGTCTCTAAAAGGTGTATTTTCCCCTCTGTGTAGGGACACCCTCTCCCTGTGAAGGTCATCTTGTGACAGTGAGCTGTGCTGTGTAGAACTTAGATCCAGACCAAGAGATGCAACAAACTGCATTTCTACCACATTACCATCACATGGGTAGAAATGGGCACAGAAGGTTTTTTGTTTCTTTATGCTTTTTCTCCTTCCCTCTAGAACCCATAATCCCAGATTTTTTTTTTTTTCCCATCAGTTTTGGTGAAATCACAGTTAATGCCTTTCCTTACAGTTCTTAAAGAGTGGGAAAGCCATTCTCATCCATCTCACTCTTCAAGTCTCTTCTTACTTTGCTTCTCACTAGAATTCAATGTTCCATTCCTGGCACCAAGCTAAGCTATCTTAAAATAATACCAATGTGTTGAGTGTCTGACAGGAGAATAAATGCATTGTTGAGTTAGGACCTATTTGATTTAAATGAAATAAAATGCCTCTAAATGTAAGAATGAAAAAACATGACATACCTCATACTCAGATCCATTTTATGGTGTTCACCCCATAATCCTTTTATTCAGACACACGTGACCTATGTGTTATCAGCAATGGGCAGCTTAACGCTGCAGTAACCAGGGAATTTAAACTCCGTGTTTTATTTAACAAAACCTTTTTGTGGGTATTGGATGGGATCTGTTACTCTGCTTGCTTAGACTGAGGGTTCAGTGTTGCTGTTTTTAATACTTGATATTGAACAATGGGGGAAGGAATGAATTTAAAGCAGCAAACTTTGTATTTATGATTACTATGGACACCATTCTGCAGAAATTTGCCTTCTGGTGAGTTTGCAATGTTCTTTCAATGAACAGCAGAGTTGTATTTTTTGTGGAATAATAAGATTTATATGGGGACAAATACAAATATAATGGTTATTGTATCTTCCTTGTGTTTTGATGGATTGGATTATCTTGTCCAGTCCAGAGTAACTACTAGATTTATTTTTAATTGTTTTCAATAATGCTGGTAACTGTGAGGGAGATAGAACTTTGTTCTGTTTAGATGTTGAAACTGTAGTCTCAATAACACAACTCAGTAGTCATCGACTGACTTGTCCCACACCAGTGATATCCTTCCGTGCTTTCAGGGAGTATTGAGATTAAACTCGATCTGTGATCAGTTATTAATAAAGCCTGCTGAACATTTGCCCTATGTCCCTATTTCTGTCTCACCCACTACAATTATTTAACAGAAATTTAATTATCCTTGGATCGCCAGCTCTGATCCAGCTGAAGTGCGCAGAATGGTTGAACAGTTATTTCCGTGATGGGCAACAGCATCACAGGAAGCTTGATTTTCCTAGGAAGTGGGCTAAAATAGTATTTGAAATAGAAACAAGTCTGAAAGCCAAAACACACCTACATCGCAATCAGAAGTTCACCACGACTTCCTGGGGTGGCCACATTTCGGTGTTTTGGACAGACACATAGAGGCTGCAAAAGAGCTTTTCCTTGGCTGAAATGGAAACACGGGCTGTTGTATAATTCATTTGGTTCAGACCCCTCCTCAAAATACTCTCCTCGAAAAGGAGTGGTGATCAATTCTAGTGAGGCAAGAAAACCTACATAAATTAAGTTGGTTTGGGTTCTTTTCCTTGTTTCTTCAATTTGAGAATAACATCTTTAATAAATGTGGTCAGGAGTTTTCTACACACGCTTCTGGAAAATTCAGTCATTAAAAGATAATACAGAGGTTATCGATACCATGACTTTGAATTAAACACCTGCAGTTTGTGTTTGGTGCCTGAGGATGAGATTCAGCCAGCTCCCCACACAGAAGGAAAGGTCCAGAACATGGATTGCAGGGATGCCTGCTTTCACTTGGACTAGCAGACCTTTTAAAGGTAGCTGAGTGGTTTAGGGTAGAACAGCTTTTAATGACTAATGAATAAACAGGTGCTATCTCCATTGTCTCTGTACAAATAAGTTGGTGCTCATCCGCTAATTAGGATGACAGAAGGGAAAATGAGCCTGGGTGTCTCAAGACAGTATCAAATTTATCAGGGGAGACAGTATTCTACAGCAGGTGCTCCGTCCCTGCCCTCAACAGGACTGAAACCTGCTTGGAGCTACCTTTTGAAGAGACACAATAGGTACAAATTTGTTCATTTATTTTGGTGGAAGGTGGAATATATACAAATTCAGTGAGAGCAGGAAAGTGACATTTCCTGCACCTACCTGAGGATGTTCTTGCTCCTGCAAAGAGACACTAGAAAATAAAACATGGTGGGAGCATCACTGCAAGCATTTTTGTCCTCTTTTTGCAGCCTTAGTCAAACGTGTGTGAAAACCACATCCTGGATTAGATCCTTCAACAGAAATCGAGGAAGGAATGCCTGGGCTTGTGTCCTGGGAGAGCCCATGCATGGATTAGAAGCTTGGGTGCTTGGTGAGGTGTGCTCTTAAACAAACTAAAGGGAATTTGCAGTCTTAAAATGTAAGGACTACTTGGGTCATGTGTCTTACTGTGGGATTTTAGAGATTATAGATTTAGGCACCAGTTATGAAACTGGGGAGGAACTGCATCTGCTATCTGTCAAACTCTCCCTGCTTTTGTTGTCCTCCTTATCAGATGGATACCTGGAAAAGCTACCCAGTATCTTCCTGTGATGTAGGATTGCTGATACTGAACACTTCCTAGTATTCTTCCTTGGTGTTTTTTTAGAAGGCCCCATGATAATTCCTAGGGAATGTCACAGCTGATGGTATCATATTGTTTAGTTTTTCCTAATGCTATGCACAAAGTTTTCTTAATTCCTTCTCTTTATGCTTAGCTATCTTCTTTTCTGTCACTCTTGAGACACTTTGTTCAGGCTGCATTATTTGCCTGTTCCTGGGGATCTTTTCCTCAAGGAACTGCAACATTAGCACTGTGAGTCACAGCCAGTTTTGCCTCTTTATTGTTCTTTTCTACTGATTGAGTGTTTGGAGTAATTTACTTTTTTTGTCTTGCCTCTTTCCTGTTGGTTTTCACAGAACATCTTACTGGAAAGATATGTGCTGACCTAATTTGCTTAGACAGTATCTTTTAACCCTAACACAGCAGAGTCTTGGAGCATTTGGCAAGTTCTCAGGTTAAGAAAATGGGCTAGATTCAGGAGGAGGGCATTATATTCTGAATAATTCTCTTGGAATATTTTTTCTACTTCAAATTGTGATGCTTTCACTGCCAATTTTTTTTTTTTTTTTTATGGGCATGTGATGTACACAGGTTGGGTTTTTCCTGGACATCTGCAGCCAACCCATGAGAATGGGACACTGTGTGTGCTCTCTGGATATTCTGAAGATGTGAACTACATGACTGTATTAGCACCATGCATGAGCTCACAAGCACAGCCCCAAAAAGTAGGATGAATACAGTTGGGAGGTTTTGGTCAGCTCAGAGCTCAGGGAGAACATTACCAGTCTCTCCAATGAATTATTTCCATTGCAAGCTCTTCAGGGGTGTCAGTGCTCTGAGTAAAATTGATAGTGTCTGAAAAGAAAAATAACAGCAGGAAATACAGATAAACAGATTGTGCACCTAAATGTTTTGCTCAGTCTCTAATTTCCTATTAAAGAAATACCCCACCAATTCCCGAGGGAGACGTTTCTTTGCAAGCAGTGACAACCTTTGTAGCTGTCAGTGTGTAAGAAAAGCTGTTGAAAGATGCTATTAAAGAAGCACATGTTCTCTTGATATAAACCTGATATTGCTTCAAATTTCCTATTACTGAAAGAAATACATTTAGAGTAGTCTGTAAAATAGTCCTTTTGCCTGGAACCACCACCTTTTCTCATATAAGTCATCATCTTTAATAGATAAGCTTTCCATTAAGAGCTAGAGAAGGTGCTAGTTTTTCTTTCAGCAGTTAGAAATAAGAACAATAAATGTGTGGGGGAAATGCATCAGTTTGGTTAGGAACATCAAAGTGTGTTCCTATCTGAAGTATAGACAAATCAGTTCAGAGAAGGCTCCAAGTATAGAATTATTGACCCTGGAGGATAAGATACAGAATAACCTTCCTAGGCTGTACTTTGTCAATTTTAAGTAGTGTTTGCAAGGTGAGTAGTTTAACTGTCTCATCCCCCTCAGCAAAATATTAATAGTAGATTGCATCACAGCTTTTCCTAAAAGTTTTTTTTTCCCTTTATAAATTACACTGCTGTAAAAGTATATTAATGTTCTATACATCTATTAATCTTTTGTAAGACAATATGAATACATCCAAGTGATTGATGTAACTCATAAAAGCTCATAATTGTCTCTCTTTTTCTGATCTGGTTGCTAATTTCGTGATGTGGTCTCAATTGTGGGGCCAACTGGTTGAGCCCTCTCTGTGGTGTGTCATAATCCTGGAAGCAATGGGGTCTGCAGGTGCTACATCCAAGTGTAGGGTGAAAGATTAACGTGGGAGATCACAGGATTAAAATAATTTTTTTAATCTTTTAAAACATAAATACAAACCTCATAAATTAACCTTTGAGGTGAAATTCTTCTTTCACATGGTGCTAATTGTATGTCTGCTCTGTGACATTTTGAAACCTACCAGGCAAGAAAATATTCTGTTTTATTCAAAATGCTTTTGAGCCATCTATTCCAGAAGTGCACTGTCCTCCTGGCAACTCAAACAGGAAGCAGTCCTGGCTGTATTGCCAAGCAAGGAAGAACATCTCATCCTGTGACATATTCAGTATGTATATGTAGGACACATCCTGGGAAGTTAGCAGGTGAGCGCTGTCCTTTAAGTTTACCACACAGTACAAATATGACTTGTGTCAAGGAATGTGTACAGTAGAAACAAGGGAAAAAATTGCTAAATTCAATTATATGCTGCCAATCAAAGCCTATAGTTCATATAATCACCTTTGGTCCAACATCAACAACTGTCAACAATATATTTTGAAAATAACTTTTTAATGAAATCGGAAGTAAACAAGATTGTTTAAATCATCTTTGGGAAGATTAGTTTCCAGGGGGAGTTATTCTGTTATACTGTGATTTCCAGTAACTACGTCAAATCTTTTCAGTAGTGATAGTGATTATGAACAGAGTGATTCAAAGTCCATCTGTGAATTCAGTCTGCAGTCTTACAGAAGAACAGGAGCCCCTTGGGTCCTGATGTCTGCTTAGAGTGTGACTCATTAACTATTGCCTTCTGAGCCTCAGGCCAGCTGCTTTTCACTCAGTCATCCCCTCATCAAGGCAGCGACATCCCAACTTGGAGGCAGAAGTGCTTGGGAGGCTGTGTCAGAAACCTGAACAAAGTAGGTGACATTCCTCTGCTTTCTCCTCATCCACAGATTTAGTTTTTTGATAAATACTTGGCAACCAGTTTAGTCAATCATGGTAAATTTAGTAAATCTGTGGTAAATCTATGCTGTTTATTCCCAGTCATCATCTTCCCCTTTCCTACCACACAGGACTTTAGAAAGGATGTGCTCCATGATTTCCCAGGGGGCTGGAGCAAGTCTGAGCTGCTGGTAATCTCCCTGATTGTTTTTAGCCTTTTTGAAAACAGTTGCTATATTTGGGGTCTTTCCTGGCTGTCAGGGCCCCCTCCCAGACTTCAAAACCTTTCAAACCTGATAGTGAATAGCCCCACAATCACATCAGCTGGTTCTTTGAGCACATTTGAATGACACCCACCCATCCCTCTCTGCCATGTTTGGGTTCAGATTGCTCAGGGGACCCCCAGTCTCTCTGACTGATAGTAAGAATTGCGTAGGGAATAGAATAAAACTTCAGAGGACTTGAATTAGTTGTGCAAGAGCCAAATGGATTCCTGGGAGTTCAATATGATACCACTGAGACAAGCAGCATTGGTTTTGTTTAGTAATGGACGCTAAATGATCATCAAGCCAAAATTTAAATAATCATCTGCAAAGGAATAGTTTTCATTAAAACTTTTGTCTCTAATTTAGCTAGAAGGACATGAATGGTTCACTTCAGGTCTCTTTAGGAAATCTAAGCTTTATTTAAAGAGTAGGTCTTGAGTTCGGTCTTCCAATGTCAACAGAGGATTGCCCCACAGAGGCAGAAGGAACTGTTCCTTGTGGACAAGGGTGCCCAGGGTGAGGCAGCAATGTGCACTTGCTTGATGACTCTGGGGCAGTCCTGTAAGAGCTGCTTCATTCCCCTCCTTCCTCTACAGTTTGAATGTGGGATGCTGTTCTACTTTAGCAGTGTATAAGCTTCAACAAGCATTTCAAGAACAGCGTTAGTGTGGGCTAGCCCCATTTCTTTTTCTGAGTAAAAACTCAAGAATGGTTTTCTTAAAATACTGATTATTAAATTCTTTGCTGTGTTACATTTTTGCAATGATCACAGATACAAAAATAATATATGCTTAAGGCAGACACGGGAAGAAGATTTATAATTCTTTGTAAGTCACATCCTTCTGAATTCACTCAGAGTTTTATGGAGAGCAAGCACAGAGGTAAAACTCCAGCCTGTTCTTCGACTCAGACTAACAACTTTTGCTCCTGCAAAAATGATTCACATTTTCAGTCTGTTCATTTGTGTCCTACGCATTGAGGGCTCGTAGAAAAATAATTTGAGAAATTCTAGATAGGCAAATGAACCTCAAAGCAGTTATAACACCTGAAAATTTATCAAATGTAGGGATATTTTTCAGCTATGGAAAGAAATTATCATTAACCACAGTTGAGCACTGGCAGCTTCTGCCATACAGGAACTTTGTTCTCCCCTCAGTCTGTGAGCTGATGTAGTGACAAGCTGAAGAGAGATGACAGATTTCGCTAAGGATTTGGAGTCTGAACACCTGTGCAGTGTCATGCATTTAAAAATAGAATGTGACAGCAAAACACATCAACCTTCTAATGTCCAAATGGAAACCACGGGGGTTTTTTCTTCAGCTCTTACCCAGAGAAATCACTTTCAATCATCACTGGCCAAGTGAAAATACAAAGCAAGGCTGTTTTGTTTTGGTCCAGAATAAACAGGAACAAATCAGAATGGTAAGCACAGGTGCACAGAAGATATTCAGTAATCCCCATTTCTTTCCCCTCAGTGCTGTTGTGCAGATTATTAATGGTCCAGAGCAATTTCTTCAGGAAACCCTCAGAGGCGGGTTAAGAGAGGGCTGCCACCAAAACTGCTTTGCATACCTTGACTTCTGTGTGACTCACTCAACCCTCCAATGAATGTATCAGAAAAACAACCAACACCTTTTTTTTGTTCCCTATAATCTTGTCTCTGGGGGAAAAAGAAGCATTAACCAAGGGCAAAGAGATAAAAAGAGGCTTGCTTGATTACTGGGTTAGATGTGTGCATTCTGCTCTCCTCAGGAGGAGTCTGCATCACTGGCAGTGTTGGAAGGGAACATCTCTGCTGCCCCTCTCCCTTAATAGTATCCTTGAAACGTTAATCAAATCGAAACTACATAATATATATATATATATATATATATATT
>VZTI01003048.1:1105138-1176407 GCA_013397865.1 Struthidea cinerea | reverse complement strand
TTTTTTTACAGAGGGAATGAGGTTTCCCACTCTGCCAGAGCCTCTGAGCCCTCTGCCAGACTGCTCTGCTCTGTTCTGCTCTAAAGTTGAACGTAATTACTGGGCAGCACCATGGGCTGCCAGGGAACCCAATCCATCCCATTTTTCCCATTACACAGTGCTAACGTTTCAGCAAGTGCTCTTTCTTCAGCAAAACCTCTGTTTTCAGAGATCAGATGTTTTTTCTTCATCTTGGGTGCAATAATTTTGAGAAGTGGTTTTGGCCTCTTTTTTATCGCCGTTCTATTAAGCTGTGTTTAAAAGGACATTTATTCAGTGTTTTGGGACAAGATTTTCATGTGATTGTATGAGGGCGAATTAAAGAGGGTCCATATTTAGCTCTTCTGTGCCCTCATTTATGGATGAGAAAGACAGAAATACACTTTAAACTCAGACAAGAATTAGCATTTTGGATGACAAAAGCTATCACACATGAATGAGTTGCTTCTTAAAATCAACAAAATAAATTAGACTCCCTGTTTAGGAACATCTGGCACCCTTAGAACCTAGTTCATATAATGATGTCTCTGTTTGTTAAAAAGAATTATGTAACAATATGGTTGATTTATTTCAAGATGATTGGCTTAGCAACTTAATTGGACTATGCAGTATACCAGAGCACAAAAAAAATAATTTAATTAGCTCATTTGTTTCTGGATGACTGCAAGCACTGCGCGTCAGGCTCGGCTCCTTCAGAGGTGAGCAGCATTTGATCCTGCGAGGAACCAAACCTCGTCAGCTTCCACGGAAGCCACGCTCACACCCAGGGAACAACTGCACCACGCTGCTGTTCAGGTGTTGTCAAAGCCCACAGCAACCTTCCTTGGAATCCAAGGAGTGCTCTGTGACTCCTGGCAGGCACAGGAACCTTCCTGGAGAAACAGCAAGGCAAAATGTCCCTTGAAGAAAAAAAACTCATTTTCTCCCTCTGTGGCCTCTCTTTTCCCTTGAGCTGATATTCCACCTTCCAGCTCCCAAATTCTATTAACATCCCAGAAAATTAGCATGCTGGATCCAGGTTTTATATTCATCCTGGTGCAAAGTTTTATGTTGTCTGTTTCCAGGATGGCTACTCATACATGAAAAACGTGCATTTGCAACACCATTTGACTCCTTCATGAGGTCACCACCTCCCAGTTGAGACAGAACAGTATTATTATTATTATTATCATTGTCATTATGGTTATTATTTTTTTATTATAATAATATAAGAATAAACCTGTTAGTACCATAAGAGTAACATTTATTGTAATGTGTTCAAATTACTTAATATCCGAGTAGTATTTTTCAGAATAGCACTTGACAGTGCAAATATCTGTCAAGATCTCTCCATTTTATTTCAGTTCCAGATGCAGCTCGTGTCAGCCAAGAGACTGCTGACTTGTGGGCAAATTCCACTTAAGTGGAGTTAATCACAACAGCTTAAGTTGTTTCTATACTCTAATTTTACACCAATTTAAATAAAATTAGAGGTGTGGATGTTGATTTCTCTTGTGTTGTTGAGTTAAAATACTCCGAGTCCCGCGTGATTTCTTTTTCCATTTCTATAATTGAACATCAAACTCCCCACTTCTCTCCCACCCCACAAAGCACACAAAAAACAAGAAAAAAACCTAAATTAAAATCAGAATAAGGATTTGACTTAAAACATAAAAGAAGAAATAGGGCTGAAATTCCATACTTATCACACCCTGTAGTTCCTAGATACAGCTGCACATCTGGTGTGCGAGATAATGCGCTGTTTGGAGACCGTGGTAGAACACAGAAAATTGGAAATGAGTCTCAAGTCTTAACACTACATTTCTTCACTACTGGGAGCAAGTAAGGCCCTGCTTTCCACTCTTTTTGTAGGTTGTGTGATTTGATTCCCTCTGGTTTTTCGCTCTGTAAATAATATAGACATGAAGGAAATGGGGAAAGGAGTGGTTCTGTAAGAAGTATTTTGTGCAGAACAGCTGACGAGGTTTTTTTATCAATTCTCAGACCATATACCAAAGTTTAATTGTAATATTAGCCACAGGATAAAAAAAAAAGAGATGCTCTGTTGAAGCCATAAGTAGAGCAATAAAAACATGTATCTTGTTCATTCACTTATCACATGATACCAATCATTAAAGCCAAAGGCAGTGGTTTGCCATGCTCTGCAACAGAGGATATTCTCTCAGGACTCCCTGGTGCTACAATTCACTTTTGCCACATTCACACCTCTCAGTTGTTTGTGTGTTCCTAGCCTGTAGCTATCAGACAGGGGAAGTTAAACCTGCAGCTGATGTGCTTCCCTGTTACTTCCTACTGAAACTCGTGGGTGTCTGCACGGATCCGACTTCTGGTAGGGAATATTTTCCTTGTATAGTCATGCAAAATGCAAGACGCTTTTACAGAAAATTGACACGGGTGTAGTGCGTTTAGCTTTGGACTTACTGTACGGGAAATCAACTATGTCTCTAAATGTAGAACATCAGACCTGATCTGACCTTTTAGTACTTACACACTTCCACACAGTGGTGGGAGCATCACAGCCTGGCTACGAGGCCAGGGAAGCGGCATCTCAAACCGGAGAGAGGAGCAAACCAGCAGCGTAGTGACCCTTCCTCCCCACTCCAGCCTGTTTATCCCACCTAGTGGCCATGGAGGTGAAGAAAAGCAGCCAAGTGAAGCATGTTGTTGGCACTCCAGAGAAGGCATCTCCTCCTGAGTATTGAGCAGCAATGAACTGCACGTCAGAAGTTTTTGGACATTTTGGTCCATATTCAGCTGTCAAAATTTTTGCAGAATTTCGAGAAAAGTCAAACCAGAGATTATCTTATAAAACATACAACTTATCTGCACTAATGAGGTGTTGCACTTTGCTGGCCGGAAGGAGATCTGCTGAGATCTCTCTTTTCTGGACCGGGATTTGGAAATACTGACTCTGTTGAGTGAAGTAACATAATCAAGCTCCTTGTTCCCTGAAGGTAGGTGATAGCAATCCTCGTTTCTCACTGAGCACAGCCATCCCGCTCTCCTCCACGCATGGCTTGTGGACAGGAGAAGCTGCAATGCCTCAAACAGGAGCTGGAACGTTCCCAGCCTGAAACCTGGCTAAGTAGAACAGGGAAACCAGATATATTTACCAATTTCTGAGCCAAAATCTGTAGCAGACTACCTTGCATATACTCTGGTGAATTTGATGGTCGTGACTGGTCCAGATTAGGTTTGCACCAGTGGCTGATCCAGGCACACAGGGAAGTGGCACAGGGCTGTGCTCCATTTATCCTTATCTCTGCAGCATTGCAGGCAGGTAGGACAGGCAAACAAGCCCTTCGTGAATGGTTCATCACAAGAACGGGCACTTCTGTAGCTATCAGAAGGTGCAATGTAATTTGATGTAACAAGTTTATTGGCCTGATCATGGAGACTCAGAGACTTATAAAATCACATTTTTATTACTGATTCAGTCACGCACATACATATTTATAGCTTTGTAATTGATCACATAGGGCAACACATTAAATTTTAATACAGGGAATTACCTCCTGTCCCTGTAGAACCACCTTTTGTATCCACAAGAGACAGTTTAAAACATTTACAGCGGAGTTGCTTTTATGTCTGTCATACACTTATTACCAGCTTTGGTCTAGGCAGTTACATTTAGATTTGTTTCCTTCTTTGATCTCCACAATCTGTGGGAAAACACACATTAGAAACAAGAAGGATTGCGTGACTTTTGAAGCCTGGCATCACTTACACATCACCAGTTCTTGTAGCTTCTCTTTATCAGCTCGCATCTCACATCTCTTGTTCTAAAAACCTGCTCTTCCTAACCCCTGTATGTTTGGGGTGTGAGATTACTCAGGGCACTTGTTAACACTCATTCCCAAACCTATGCATGATCAGTGCTTAGGTTTCTTATACAGACTCAGAATTTGTCAATTTAATGACACACACCTCACTTTGTCCTGTTCAGTCAGTGTGTGCATTAAGCAGTGACCATAAGTCTTATTAGCAATTATGGATCCTTCTGAACTGGTTTATTCAGCTTTTTAAATAGTAGTGAGAACTGACTACTGCAGCGGGGTAGTTTTCCAGGTAAATCTTAAATTAGCAAAGTCTGTTTTGGTAGCAAATTCATTATTTGCCAGGGAGGTCAAGACTGTGGTCAGCTGAAAAAAAAGAATAGCCGCAAAAGAAATCTGAACACCGAGGTGTGTAAGGAACACTTTGGTTTTGTTACCGTGCATGGTCAAGCCCTGGAGCAGGGAAAAAGTCAAAGGGGTTTTTAGGGGAATGTGGACAGGGGTATCCATGGAACCTTCCTGGCTGAAGGTGTCCCTGCCCATGGCAGGGTGTTGGAACAAGATGATCTTTAAGGTCCCTTCCAATCCAAACCATTCTGTGATTCTATGATTATCTAAACTTTTTGGATGGGGGGGGGAAGTCGGCTGTAAGTGAAGACAAACAAGCCAACAGAGTTGAGATTTCTCACTGAGTGCTTACCTAAACTGACCTCAGGTTCAGCCCTTTGGGGATTTTGCAGGTTTGGGATCCAGCTGGCTGGATCCCCTGATATTTGCATTCCAGTTTGCATTATTTGTGCTAACACAGGGAAGACTTTCTCAGGTTATGCTTTTATACAGCCTTTCCTGTAAAACACCTTTAGTGTGCCTCCAAAGAGAACACTTCCTCCTGCCCTGTTTCTGGGACTGTACATTTTCTGGGGTATATGTTTTAGACACAAGTGCCATAAAAGCAACATGCTAAAGTGCCATTCCCCTCACCCTCAGCCCCCCCCGCAGATGATTTATCTGCTGTCAGGGCTTGTTTCACCAACTGCCAGCACCCTGCTAGTGCAGTTCTTTTACACAACCTGGAAATGTTATTCTTTATATGCCAATTGGAATACATCAAATGAGTCACGGAATGAGACCAAATTAACACTTGGGGTTATGTGCACTGTAATTCACAGTGAAAGACTGGAAGATGTAAAGATATGTTGAATGTGCTCCCTTCTTGTTTGATACAGATGTGGAGCAAATAGGTTTGAAATTATATTTTTGCATGCAAATGACAGCAATTTGTATTAACTCCTATTGTGCTAGAATGTAACATTTTCATCTGATCTAAGCCTTTCTGTCTTCAGATCCTCTTTCTGTTCTTACAGTGCATTTACAGAGATCTTAGCTATTAATTATCTTGGTAAATTCCTGCAAGGGAGCAAACCAGGCACATGTTGTGACATTCTTCCAGGCAAACTAGGTGTCAAACTCATCTCTCTTTGTTAAACACAAGTTATGGATTTATTCTATCAGAGCAGATGACTGACCAACTTCTAATTAAGCCCTGTTAAAACTTACATGGTGTGACTGGATTTCAGATTTGAACCTTGTCATTTTCGAAGTGTCTCAAACCTGTCATTTTGTTTTTTCCGAAAAGGAATTCTGATTTTCCTCTTCTTGTGGACATAAAAAAAGGGCAGAATAAATTAAAAAGGATTAAAATTGTGTTTCAATAGGACCTTACAGTATGAAGTCGCTGTTATGAAGAACACAATGGCTGCAGGCGTGGCTGGCTCCTGCCAGGCAAAAGCTAATATTGTTTCACCTTAAAACTTAATAATCGGGCAGCCTCGGTCAATGATTTTCTCTTCTTTAAGAGAGTAATTCATTTAGGAAAGCAGCATGCATGCGTGTGTGTAGGCAGCAGTGAAATACCTCCAAGTGCCCCAGTGTGCTACCTCATGCTAAGTGGTTTGAAAAGGAAAAAGAATTTTAATTTAATTTAGAAAACTGCTGTGGCCTTCCACGCATTCAGCGGGGAGGACACAAGCTGTGAGCAGGCGTGGAGACAGGCAGCTCCAGCACAGCTCCAGCTGCCACACTGGCTGCATGGTGGGCAGGAGGACAACCCTCAGCCTGGCCTTCATTCCAAACCTGTGCTGCCATCCGGAGCAGGTGGGGGAAGGCAGGGAGAAAGGGTTTGCCCAGCAAGGGACGGGTTTTGGTGCAGTCCTGGGGTGGTGCTCACCCCCAGGCTTTTCCTGGGCCTCATCTTACTGAAAAGATGTGGAGGAGCTTCTCCCCAGTGTGTGACCCTCACACCCCTGGGCTGCATTTCCAAAGCAGCCTCGGCCCCGTGGTTTGCCCTGCTGCGCTCCCTGGGCAGCCTGATCCGCGACACCAGGCGCTGTTCGAGCAGCAGTGGGACTCCCTGTGCCTCTGTGCCAGTACCAATCCAGCCTGCTCCTGCACTTCCCACGTGTTTCTGTCACAAAGCTTTTAAGCAGGAATATTTTTCTTAGGGAGATGCCACGAATGCACCGAGCAGCTCCCAGAGCTCAGGTCTGACTGTGCCTCTCAGGGTGCATTTATGAAAGCGCATGTGGGCAGCAGGATTTCCAGGAAGAAGCATCATCCCTGAAGAAAACAACAAAAGTGTTCTCTGGAAGAGAGCTTTTAACCTGAGACTATTAGTCAATCTCCCCTGCCTCTGCCCAGCTGATGGACTCTTGGAAACATCCACACACTTCCTTCAAACAGCAGGAGGATTCAGGAGGAATTCAAGAGTCACTGGATAACCCCATTTAACTGGTTCTTTAGCAGGAGCTTGCCCAGGAACTTGGGGTGACCACAGCTTTCCTGGGATGTCAGTGCTGAAAGCACTTAGGGCAGCTCTTTTCCACTGGGAGCTTTCCATGCTCTGTGGTGACCCTGCCTGAGCCAAGAGTGGTGCCAGAAAAATACCTTTTAATGCTTTAAACAGAGCATTTCCTCCCTAACCCTAGGGAGGAAATGCACCCTCTGACAAGAAGCACTAAACTCTGGAAGCTGAGGCAAAAGCCAGAAACTTGGGATTTGTTTCTGGCCACTCTCCCCTGGCTACAGTTGTCTCTCTTTAAAGGCAGTGGAGTTTGGAAGCACACAGGCTGCTCTCCAGGAATGGGATCTTTTATCTCCATCACATCACCGGCAGGTTGTTAGAAAATGCAGCCTGCAGTGAAACAACACAAAAATCTTGTGCTTGATTTAAATAATGGTGTTCATTGCCTATTAAAATGTAACTTCTTGCTTTAAGAAAAGATTAATTAAAATGTACAGAAATGCAATACAGTTACATTTTATGCTTCAGCCCAGTGCTCACTTTTCATCACTCATTCCCAGAAGTAGTATTCAGGGAAGCACGGCATTCTCAGTTCTGCCATTAAAGGCACAAATGACTATCAAACCTGTTCGTTTCAAAAGCCTGGCTCAAGTATCACCATTGTTAGATTTTTCATAACATATTACTTTGGTCATTACTGTTTTGCAAGATAATTTTATCAGTGATCCAACTTCTGACAGGATCCAAAGTGGCTGAAAATAGTTCACTGCAGCACCTTTGTCTTTTAAAGGCCATTTGGGGCTTGTTATTTTAATCCTTGTGCAGCCTGATTTATCACTTCAAACATCTGTCAGCTGTGCTTTGTCTTGAAATTGATAGTGATAGTGTTACTGATTTTTCAAGAGCAGCTGGTAGAGGTTCATTAGTTAAGCTCTCAAAGGGAGTAGATAACTGTAATATTTTTCTTTGTTAATCATCTCTTACACGTTGTTAATAATACAGAGCTTGAAATCTGCTAGAAATGCACAGCTTCTCTCTGTTTCTAACTCGTCAGAAGCATCCTTTCATTCCTTTAATCTGGCTCGATTATTAAAACTCTCTTCTTCATAATGCAGTAAAAAATTGAATAATGGCACATGAGTGGGAAGAGAGAAAAAACAGCTTTTGCTGTGTCACATTTAGCACTGAGGGAGGTCATCGGGGTCTCAGAGTTCGCATCCAAACATGAATCAACTCCAGAGAGGAGATTAAGGGCTCTCACGTAATTGATTTTTAATTTAAACTTTACAAGGCATACAAAACCCTATGACAACTTCAGTAAAGTCAGGTTCATTTCTAACAGATACAGCGGTTTCGTGTTCACGCTCTTTCCCTGCCACACAAAACAGCCTTCGGAGTTAACTATAAAACATTTCCCCCCGCAAAAATCCCTGCCAGGCAGCCTCCAGCTGAGCACCACGGTGACTCCTGCCCAGAGCTTCCAGGGACCTGAGCATCTGTGAAGTCTCCTGCAGCTGAGAGCGTATCAGCGCTAGCGCCAGTTCCACCAGCAGCGCTCGCACACAGATAATTACCGCTTGAAATTAGTATTTTAATGAACTGATCCCGGCAAACGTAAAGCGAAATCTCCCAGGCATTAAGGAAATAAGCAGGAGGGAAATTATTAACTGTAAAGTTCAGCAGACGGCTGGTGGGCAGGTGCCGGCTTGGCAGAGGGGCTGAGTGTTCCTGCTTCCCTTTGCAGGAAAAGGAGGCTGGGTTGGGGCTCGGTCCTGCAAGCTGCCGTGGTTTTTAGGGACAGGGTTTAGTGGGACTTGGCAGTTCTGGATCAATGGCTGGACTCGATGATCTTTACAGTCTTTTCCAACCTAAATGACTCCATGAGCTGCACCTGCAAGCAGCACAACTTCAGTGTAGATTGAAAACACCTGGCACATCTCACAGGGTTTCCAGGTGAATAGGGTCATCTTCTAAATGTCTGCTAAAAATAACTAAATGCCAGCTCTCCCCCTTAAAAGCACAAGTCTCAGTCCCATAAGAAAATACATGTGGCCATAGCACCAGTGAAACTCAGTGCGAAATAGATTGTGAGAATTCAGCCTGAATTTCAAGAAAATGCCCAGAGTGACTGAAAAAACGACTTGAGAATCAGCAGGGCTTATATGGTGCTAATATAATAATAATCTAAGCTTTATCTACTGTATCTCCATGGGATATTTTTATACAAGACTTTTTCAGACCCTACACTGAAAGGTTTACATTTCTCTTACTTCCCCACCCTTCCAGAATGAATGCCTCATATATAGTGAAGAACTAAAACTACTTAGTGATAGCTAAGAAAAGATTTTAAGCGTTGTTACCCTACAAACGTACAAATAAGAGACCTAATGTTTATCTCAAAGATCTCTAATTTAGATTTAATGGGGGGAAAAAACACAGAGTTGAAGTCTTCAAATGAGAATTGGTGCACATTTTTTGGCAAGAAACATTTCTCAGAACAAATTTTCCGTTCTCTCAGCAAAAAGGTAGATCAATTCAATGCATGGATATAATTTAAAAGCTATCTATGCTCTAAGCAATTTATCCGATTGCGGCTGGAGGGAACACTTCAGATAACCTAAAACTACTTGTCAGGGTTGTGAAAAAGGCATATTTTTGAAATAGGAAATCTTTGCAGGCTTTATTTTTAATTTTCACTCTTTTCTTCTGCTGCTTCTTCCTCCCAGTTTTGTTTCTTTACCAAAGTGCTGTTTTAGTAAAATACTATTTTGCTTGCTTGCACAAATTGGAGAATTTTAAAGTGGGGGGTTTTTTCCCCTGTTAAATATGATATACTGAGTTTGAAGTATCAATTTTGTTTGAAAAACATGCAATGAAATAGTATCCAGAATTGGAAATTTCTCACAACATACCCCTTTTAGATTTGTATTTTTGTCTGTGGGTTATTTGGATGTTATCGTCACATATTAAACTAAAGATTTCTACCTGCACCTTCCCTGGCCTTGAGGTGGATGCAGATGTAGATGGAGACCTTTCTCCCTCAGATGGTTTGAGGAGGAATGGCAAAGCCCCTTTCAGTGGTCCTGCCTGGCTGAGCGTGAGCCCAGCGGTGTCCAGGTGGCCAATGGCACCTGGTGTGTGACAGGGATGGTGTGCCCAGCAGGACCAGGGCAGTGCTTCTGCCCCTGGACTGGGCACTGGTGAGGCCAGACTTCGAGTGCTGTGTCCAGTTCTGGGCCCCTCAGTTCAGGAAGGACCGTGAGGGGCCGGAGCGTGTCCAGGGAAGGGAACGGAGCTGGAGAAAAGGAGGCTCTGGGGGTCGGGCTTTGCTTCCAGGGAATAAGGGACAGGATGAGAGGACACAGTCTTAACTGTGCCGGGGGAGGTTAAGGTTGGACGTTTGGAAGAATTTCTTCATGGAAAGGGTGATTAGACACTGGAACGGGCTGCCCAGAGAGGTGGTGGAGTCACCATCCCCGGAGGTGTTTAAGGAAAGCCTGGACGTGGCACTCAGTGCCATGGTCTGGTTGAAAAGGTGGTGTTCAGTTATAGGTTGTACTCAATGATCTCAAGGGCTTTTCCAACCTTAATGATTCAGTGATTCTGTTTACAAGCAGAAAATGTAATGGGCTGCAAGGTTCAGTCATGAAGGCTTTCTTTTCTGCTGAAGCATCTTCTCATTGTAGTTGTAACTACACAAGGCAGGGTAAAATTGTTCAAATCATCCAATTCTATTAGTTATTGAACAGGGCATTTCTGACCACCTTCTCTGAGAGCAAGGAAGTTCCAATAGCCTTTAAAACTTTCCAAATTGTAACCTCCCTAACTTGTGTGGGGGACTTCGAGCAGTCTGAGTACTCTGCCACTGTCCACCTAGAGATCAGCATCCCCGACTCCCTGCTCTGCATTTTCCCCCCATAATGGATATCTTTGCTGGATTTGGCACGCTGAACCCCACAGTCCCTCTTTCTCATCTGTTTCAAAATGAGACAGAAATCAAGTAAGTGAACTCTGAATTTCTGACTTAATTTCATCTTTGCACCAGAGTGTTTTAAAGAGTCAATCATTGCCCCAGGAGAGAGAAAACCAGGCATGAGAACCTGCTGGTGTTTATTTATTTACAGTTTAGCAAGGGGGAGGCTGTAGAACCTAGAAAGGCATTGTGGGTGCCTGAGGAGTGAGGGCACCCTCAGTGACAAGGTTCAGCCTCTCTTCTGGATATTCACATCCCACCACCCCACCAGCAGCTCAGTGCTCTGTGGATTATAGAATCACAGAAGGGCTTGGGTTGGAAGGGACCTTAAAGCTCATCTCATTCCAACCCCCTGCCACGGATGGGGAGGGACACCTTCCACCAGACCAGATTGCTCCAAGCCACATCCAACTTGGCCTTTTTGCTTCATTGCAAAGCAACTCCACAACATCCTGAAAAACAAGGCTGTGCCTGGATGGAACAAACATGGCATTCTTTTACAGTCCTGCTGAAAGATGTTGCTTAACTCCCAAATTCCTCGCAGCATTCCTGACAGCAATCACATCTGCAGCCATAAAACCCTCCACAGCCTCTGTCTTTGAAAAAAAAATTTAATAATCAGTCAAGTTCAAGCTCAGCTTGTTGTGATGAATTATTAGAACCCATCATCATTTTCTTGGGGGGAAAAAAGACTAAAAGACTATAATGGAACACAATTTTATGGTTTTTTCCATTTAATTGATGATGGGCTGAGTTTTTATTAATATTTCTGGGCTCCAGTGTAAGATGCTGAAAAAGCTAATATGAGATCATTGTATCTGGTTAATGTGTGTGCTTTGCAAAATTGATAAGCCCTGTCAAGACATAAATTATTTAAAATTTGATAAATGTGTTGAAATCACTGAATTTTCAAACAGATAAAGCAGAGTTATTTCTCTTCCCCACCACACACTCCCCATCAAACTGGGGCTTTTGTGCAGCCACTCAATGGGGCCACGTTATCTCATGGCCTGTGAGGCTCCCAAATCAGCACGGGGAACCCAGAGAAGTGTCCTGTGCTGCTGCAGAGGGGACACGAGTGTAAACCCGTGGGACACTTGGGCATGGAAGCAGCAGAGAATGAGGAGACCACTGGAATCCTCCCCCAGTATGAGTTTTTCACTGGTAAAACTGGAGGCTAGAGGAGTGGTGGTACCCCTCCTCTCCAGCAGTGGGATAAAAAGCTCCCAGTGAGCAGCAGAATGGTGCTTCAGAGCTGTTTATTCCAACAGACCAATTCATTTCAGCTAATTGCTGAGAGTTTTTAAATGATTCCTGGCAGGGGTGAAGCTAAAGGAATGATTGCTGGTGATTGATGAATAACCTGGATAAAATTCCCAAAGCACCAGAACTATTAACTCTTGCATGGGGACACCTGCTTTTATTTAGTGCCTTGCCCACAGAGAAAGGCACGGGAGTGAGTTCCAAATGAACCCAAATTTGGGCAAATGGAGAAAATAGAGCATTTACTGCTACCAGTGTCTCATCAGTGTAAGCTCATTTCTCAGAAGCAGCTCACAGGGAATGTTATTTAACCCTGTGCTGCTCTGCCATGGTCAGGATCGTGCATGGGAGGGGGAGATTTTGAAGAGCAATCACCATCTGTTAGAGGAGGGCACAGGAGGAACCAAAGGTTTGAAGTATAGAACCCCATAAATATAAACCACACCGCACTGATTCGAGCTGTTCTCGCCGTTTACGCAGCGAAAGAAAACGGTGAGACGCTGTGGATGGGGCCAGGATTGTGTTTCTTACTGGGCAATATCTACAGGCTAATGGAAATTTTAGGGTAACTGGGTGCCATTTTACAGCCTCTGTAACAGGGAAAAAGATTAGGTGATTTCAGTCTGGAAATTGATGGTTTGGAGGGAATGGGAAAACACCAGTGCAGCAGAGGAGAACTCCAGCAATAGCCATCTGTTTAAATGGATACACTAGCTTCCCTAAGCTGGTATTTTTCAAATACCCTACCAGCAATATTTTTCACTATAAAGATGCATTATAGTGAAATGGAAAGATGCTGAGGAAGTCGTTTTTTCCAGCATGTGCTGCATTCTTTTAATACAGATTTTTTTATTGCCCGGAAATTGCTAAACAGTGTGAATAAACAGCTGAACAAAGCCATCGGCCCTTCCTCACTAACGGCAAAATGCAGCCAGCGAGGGAAGGGCATTGGGAAAACCAAGTGGTGGAGTTGGGTTCTCTTATATTGCAGAAAGCTTTGTTCAAAATAGGAAAAAAACCTGCACGCCACAAAGGTTTTACATTACAAAAGCACCAATATTACTCGCATCTCTGAACAATGCCCCCTTGCTCCTGCTGCTGCAGCAGGCACTGAGCAGAACCAGGCGGTGCTTTGTTAAACACCTTTTTACCGAATGTTTGCAAAACACAACCAATTTGCCACCCTGAGCCACGAGGTCCCTTCCCCGCAGCCCTCTGAGCTGACAGCTCTGTCAGCTCGTGAATCTCGCCCCTGTAATGAAATCAGTGAAACAAGGCAGCACTCGGATGGAGCAGAGTCAAGACTTAAGGCTGCGCAAGACTGGAGAATCCCACAGCCTTGCAAAATACTTCAAAAAAGAGGAGGAAAAAAATACTCAAGCAAAGTGTAAGGTACAGCTTTCTGCAGTGCCTAGGGATTGCTGTCTGGGCCTTAAAAAGGAGTATTACATCCTTATAATTCAATCTATCAATGATTTCACGTTCCTGTGTTATGAAAGCTGTTTTGTTGCCACACAAAATAGCCCAGGTCACTGTAGCTTCAGGGGTGTGTTTCATTATCCCATGAGTAAACCTCATTTGGTGTAACACGTACATAAATAAAAGTAGCAGTAGTCTAGCAAGGTGCAACTCTGCAATTTCACCATCATGGCCTTGAAATACTCGTGCCCTGATACGTTATTGATGTGGCAAACACGCCCGGCTTTAGCATGTGTGATGTTTCCCACCCTTCAGCCCTCCCCAGCCTTAAACCCACATATTTCTTCTTTTGCTATCAGAGCCTTCAGCAAGGCGCCACTGGGAAAGCCGCGCTCTGCCATCTCATCTGGTGTGAGAGCCCCCAGAAGAGACATAGACTGAGCACATGACTCAGTGTCCCCTGAATCTCTTCGTAAAAGGCGAGGGGACAAAAGCCAAAGTGCCATTGCACAGATTTCAATAAACGTTGCAGAAGACAAGTAGCCCAGGAGGACAATTGAGGGTGTTCCTGTGCCCTTGCCAGAGGACAGTCAGAGCTGGGTGCAGGCACCAGCAGAGCCAGAATCTCCTGTGAACCAAACAGCTTCCTTTCTATATATTTCACCTTAAAATTTCCAATCGCTTTTCCCTGTGACTCAGTTACTAGCAGCAATACCAGCTGTAGGTGCCCATGGTTTGAGTGGTCATTAGCATTTTAAATAGCACTCATTTAGCCATGCAAATGAGGAAAGTTTCTGGTATTCCAGCACTGCCAGGCCCCTGGGCCCAGCTGTAATCTAGAAATGCAGCAGAAAAGCCTCTTTTTTGTGCTTCTCAAGGCCTCAGGTCAGATTTGGGGTGGGTGAATGTATTCAGCACTTCTTGCTTCACATGAGCAGAGTCAGTTCTCTGCAGCAGGGGAGCAATTTCCCTGGCAGTGGAGATGGCCAGTGTTCTCAGCATCACACAGCTGAACCCGGGCTGGTGACAGGCTTAAGAGTGGCTGAAGAACCACACATAAACATGACAGAGCTTCACCAGGAGCTTTCCATCACAGCAGAAGTGATGTTTCCCCCAGCATCATTATGACAGCGCTATTTGGGCTGGTGCAGATCAGCATCTGTCACCATTTCCATTAGAATCTCCTATTTCCCCGGGTTCGTAGCTCAGCCATAAAAAAAAAAATATAAGATAGAGGCAGAAAGCTGACATACAAGGTCTCAGGCTGAGAGTGATCACTGTTGTCTTTTCTTCCCCCGCTTTTAATCTGAAGAAGGAAATAAGGTATTTCTGCAGAGACACACCTGGCCACTGCTTTTCCACCCAGCCATGGATTTATTTATAGTGAAAAATAAGTGATAGGACAGGTGGAATGGCCTTAAGCTGAAGGAGGAAAGGTTTAGATTAGTTATTAGGAAGAAATTCTTTACTGTGAGGGTGATGAGGCACTGGAACAGGTTCCTGGAAGTGTTCAAGTTCAGGTTGGAAGGTGGCAGGGGATTTGGAACTGGATGATCTTTAAGATCCCTCCCAACCCAAACCATTTTGTGATTTTATGATTTAGCAATAGTGATTCAAGCTGTGAATGTTGCTGCTGTTCCACGTTTCATCTTAATTACTGCATTGGGGGTGATCAGGAAGGACACATGGCAGTGGGTTGGGGCTCTGGTTTGGAGCTCATTGCTGCAGAACAGGCCCCAGTGAAGATGAAGGGCTTTGGAGTGTCTAATCTTTGCCATCTTTGATCATGATGAAATGAAAAATTGCAATTGATAGAAATAACAGCTGAATATTGTAAAAACAGAACCGTGTGAGGAACCAGAGGCATAGGAGACCCTTTGGGATCAGGAGCAGAGGGAAAAGCAAGCCCAGCATTGCGGTTTTCCCTCATGAGACAGGAAGAACAAAATCCCACCCCATGCATTCCCTGTCTGCGCTCCGTGTTTTGGCTGCTTTAGGCAAACTTCCACCCCACAATGTTGCTGCTGTAGAGTGAAAACCCCATCCCTGCATTAGTTATACTGGGATCCACCACCTGGGTCCTGGCACTGTAGGATCGGTGACGAAGCGAGAGCAGCATTTTGCCAGGAGAAAGGGCCAGCAGCAGTTTGTCACCGGGGACACAGGCAGGACAACAGCGTCCTTTCTTCCTCCCGTTTTAAGCATCTCTTCGTTCTGCTCACACATTTTGTAGGAATAGTTGCAGCTGAAAAAGTTTTTGTTTTGTACATTGGGGTGATGGTGTAAGGCAGTCCTGAACAGAACAAACCCTGAAAATGCGTTCTCCAAAGCTTCTACTCAAGATTTAAAGGACCTGAAAAGTCAGATGATCATTTCTAGCCTGTTGAAACACCGATCTTGCTTCTGATCTCTGGATCATACCCTCGAGTTCTGCATTTCCAACAGGACTTCTCGGCTAGGAATAACACATCAGGGAAATGCGTGTCTGCATTGAGCTGGGAATTTTTCTGAGACCTGTGTATTTGACTCTGAAATCTTAAGGCCGTTCTGTTGCTACCAGAAGGAGGTTTTGCTTTCTTATGGCAGATTCAGCTTGGCCTTGTCATGGATCTTAAAACTGAGCTGTGCTCTGTGGCTGGGAGTGCTCAGCACTTCTGGAAGGCTGGGCCTTGCTAAGCACAGGCAGCTGAGCAGCTGAAACCAGCACACCAAAAATAGGGCCATGTTCATGTAGTCAAACTAAGGGCACAAACGTGCAGACTAAGTTTGGATCAAATGAAAAGCAACACCAGAAAAGACAAATGTACAATGAACAGTTTAGGACACAATTGCACCAACAGAACAGGATTTTAAGCCTAAACCAGCTGGAAGATTAAGTGGGGAGAAAAAGAAAGGGACTGGAAAATCCTCCTGTTCTATTTCACTCCATCTTTTAGCAGAGGGGCCACTTTGGTCTTCAGGGTTTCCACGTTCCTCAGTCATGTTCTCATGAACATGAGGTACCTGCCTGTGAACATGGGGCACCTGCCTGCTCTTGCACATCACAGCCATCAACCTCTTCAGAGGTTTATCCATTTGTCCCTGTGGATGGCTCTTACTGAGATTTTTGCATCTTCCATAAGCTATTTTGAGTAAAATCCTTGAGTTTTCATAGGGCAGTAGAAATTACTCATTACAGTGGTCCGGGTGACTGATTCAGACCCTGCTGGTATAAAAATAAATATTAATGGCTCCTTCTGTGTCTTGGCCATTTTATTTCCACCCTTTACACAGCTCTCCCTTTCTGTTTTGGAGCAGGTGTTCTGTGACGCCAGCCGGGTCGTACAAGCCGCGGATGTGCTGGACTGGGAAGACAAGGATGCTGCAGAGACACTGGTTGACAACGTGGTCCATTCCAGGATCATCAACCCTCTACGCCTCTTTGTTAAGCCATCTCCAGTGCTGAAACACGGCCAGGTGTCCTACTCGGACAGCATAGAAAACTTTTGGGATTGGTTGTCCAACATCACGGAGGTTCAGGAATCTCTGGCACGAACTAAACGCAGACCTATAGTAAAAACTGGGAAATTCAAGAAAATGTTTGGATGGGGCGACTTCCACTCCAACATCAAAACTGTAAAGCTGAACCTCCTGATCACGGGGAAAATCGTCGATCACGGCAATGGGACCTTCAGCGTTTATTTCCGACATAACTCCACGGGCCTGGGGAATGTTTCTGTCAGCCTGGTGCCACCTTCCAAAGTGGTCGAGTTTGAACCCTCTCCACAGTCCACGCTGGAGACCAAGGAGTCCAAGTCCTTCAACTGCCGCATCGAGTACGAGAAAACAGACCGCGCTAAAAAAACTGCCTTGTGCAACTTTGACCCTTCCAAGATCTGCTACCAAGAGCAGACCCAAAGCCATGTCTCCTGGTTGTGTTCCAAACCCTTCAAAGTCATCTGCATTTACATCGCTTTCTACAGCGTAGATTACAAACTGGTGCAGAAGGTCTGTCCCGACTACAACTACCACAGCGAGACGCCGTACCTGTCCTCCGGCTGATCCGGCCTGGGGCCGGGGGAGCAGTCATAAAAACGAGCATTCCCATTAACCTTTTGGAGAAGAATATGTTTTCCTATGAGGTTAAAAAGTCTCTAAAAACTGTAGCTGTGTTCGTGCTGTATCGTAACTAATCCAGCTGTTTATGTAACAATTGTTTTCGTTTGAGACCGTTGCGTTTTAGCTCTCTCATCATTCGTAAGGGAACTGCCAGGCAGGCACGTGACAAAAACCAAACAGAATTATGTTTTTAATGAACATTGATCTTGAAAATCACTTTTTTAAACGACTCCATGGTAGAGAGGTTGTCTTTTACTTGAATTGGACAGCACCTAGCAGGTCCTGTTTCTCATTGGGAACTTTAGGTGACAGTAGAAAGAACAAATGATGAAGCAGCCTCAAAGCTGCTCGTACTCAAACTCTAAATAAACAGCTCTCCCACTGATTTCATAAAGAATGTTACACAGAGGGCTCAAGTAGTCAAGTCCAAATTCTAAAAGGAAGTGCTAATTCTATGAAAAAAAAGGAAAGAAATCTGCATTTTTATGAGTTGTAGCAGCTGTAGGTGTTCATTGAAGTGAAGAGTGAGTAGTTCTTCCTTCAGACTTCCTACCCATGGATATGCAATGATGTAATTAGACCTTGATGAGCTTTAGTTTATTAGACCCCACAGGTGTGCACGTGTGGTGTACATTCCTTCCTCCCATGCCCACCAGTGGGTCTGATTCCTCTCACACATTCACACACACCCCCCAGTATTAGTTTTACAGCAACAGAGAATATATAAATACCCTGGAAAAAGATAATCTCTGTTTAGGTCAACCTGGTCTAGTGGAAGGTGTCCCTGCCCATGGCAGGGGGTTGGAACTGGATGATCTTTAAGATTCCTTCCAACCTGAATCATTCTGTGATTCTCTGAAGTCTGAACTGTAACAGGAGCTGGCTTCCAGGCAAAGGAAACAACCATTTTGCTATCCAGCCTCTGAGCATCAAAGTGCAGCAAGGAAAACACATCACAGCACAAGGATGATACCTGAACAAGCAGCTTTCTCCCTCTTGGCACCAGTTGTTCCCTTAGCACTGCACTGCACACCTTAAGTCAAAGTATCAGCCATGACAAAGAGAGAGAACAGAAATCTATGCACCTTCACCTCATAAAGCAGTTTTGAAACTGTTAATATAAACACTCAGCCAGGCTTTCCCCTAGTGCAGAACCAGCTCCCTGTACTGCAGTTATGGCAAGGGAGGCTCCAGCTGTGGTTGTGCTTCACCAGGTGTTCTCCCACCACAGTCAGGAGTGGTTAGCTCTGGCCACACAGCTTCCAGCATCATCCCCTGTGCTTTCCCTGGGTATTGATCTGCTGCTGCTGCCAGTTTGCTCTCCTGGTCCTTTGTGACAGTTCGATGTCACAGGTCCTGTGGAAGGAGCTGGCTGAGGAAGCGCTGATTGCCTCCAATCAGCCTCACCTGCAGGGTTCAAGAAGTTACACACAGCTCAAAGAAAGCACTATTGAAGTACTCTGTTTGGAGATGTGCACACAGACAAGTAACTAGGGCAGCTCGGAAGGACTCACGAGATTAATTCTGATTTCCTCGGTAAAGACTCACACAAAAAAATTACTCTGTTAAAAATATACTAGTAACTGGGTGATTTGTTTTTCTCTTTAGGTGACAAATTTAAATGTGTGGTTTAGTTTGATCAATAATCTAAATGTTTTCCTTCATCTTATTTCATACAGTCTCTTCTGGTCTATGATGATGTTTTTTAGTTTGCCTATTCCTGTCAACTCCTACAGGTTGGTCTACTTTGTATTCTGTATAGCGTGTCCTCGCCCCAGCTGTACATGAGCTTGGATTTATTGCTACGAGTTCAGTGGTTGGTGCTTTTGTAACTTAGCTGTAAGCCATGACTTTATTGCCATGTATTTTTACTCAGCACTGTAGGCAATTAAAAGAAAACCCTACATGCTATTTATTGTAGAGTATGTGGAAACCATGTATGTATATACACTTAAATATGTGTACATATACAGAACATATGTGTACATGTATTTGTATGTAAATAAAGAAAGTTTATTAAATCTGGCACTTGCTTGTGGCCCATTTGATTTTTGGTTTTAAATGTTGCATGTATGAAGACACAAAGTAAAACTAAGGCTCAGCAACATGTCACTGAACATTTTTGCCCAGCTGGAGTTTGTTTTTCTCGGAGATATTTAAATGTGTGCTGTAGTGAACGGTGTACAAGCCTAGGCAGAGTAGGCTCAGCAACATTCTGTGATATTTGAGAAATGAAGCACATGTTTTGATGAAGGCCATCAATAACTGTTTAATAATTGCACAAGGTACATTAAAAGCGAAGGGGACAGTTAAAATTGGACAACATTCCCAAGCAGGAACACGCTGGGAGAGAGGGCAGCTCGCTGCTGATTCAGCCCTTGCTCAGTTCCTCATCAAAAGGGGAGCTGGATTCTCCTCCTCCCTGCCTGTGGCACCTCCCAGGCTGAGGTTTCCAGGCCTCAGGAAGACAAACCATGGGGGAAACCTGCCCTGCTCTCCTCCCAGCCAGCCCTGGCACAAGGAGGCAGCCTGGCAGCTGGAGCAGGAGGAGAGGGAGGGAGCTGATACCAAACTCCATCACACCCAAGAGGTCCCCACCACTCTTCTGCCAACCACAATACCTTACGAATCCGCTTAAAAGCGGGTGGTTGGCTTTTCTTTCAGATCAATTTCGAAAACATCACAGCAGAAAAAAAGCACTTACATTCTTATTGCAGTCAAAATCTGATTAAGAAGAAATTATTTACACCCAGCAGGGTGAGCAAAATACAATCCAATGATGACAGGCTTGACTAGGTTAAATGTCACACTGCCCATGTAAACAAAGCTAAACGTGATTTCATTTCACACAGACCAGGCCGTATTTTTAAAAACATTTTCCTGTGTAACAGGTGACTATTTCAGACAAGTTTCAAATTGTTACTCTTATGGCTCTTATTCAAAGGATTTTAAAACAAAAACTTGGATGATTAAATAGCGTTTTTAGAAACTGTCTTGAGTGGGCAATGACGACTTATGACTGCGGTAACTTAATCTAGAAGTTTTTAATATATAGCCTTTATTTAATCCCAATCTCCACAGGATAGTTTTGTACACATTTATATCAATACAAATGTCATAGAATCATGGAATATCCTGAGGTGGAAGGGCCCCACAGGGATCATCAAGTGCAGGTCCTGGCCCTGCACAGGACAGCCCCAAGAATCACACCCTGTGCCTGAAGCACTTCCTGAGCTCTGGCACATTTGGGGCCATGACCACTTCCCTGGGGAGTTCATATTAAATACATAAACTTCTTGCAAAATACATTTCCTATTGTTCTCCCAATCCAATGGATATACATTAAAAAAAATCCAATAAAAAGCTCATTCATGACAAATATACAAAACCTTAGCTTTTTTTCTTTAGCCAGCACTCTCTGCAGAGCTGCAGGAACCGTGCACACCCCCAGATTTTTAATCATTCCCACTTGACGAAGGAAGTAACAGTTTGGGATTTTTCTTCTTTTCCCCCTGAAGAATTTTGTTCTCTGGATCTTCAGATTCCTCATCTCCCTGTAGCCCTCACCAGTGGTCACATCCCGCTGTGAGTTCTTCGGCCTCGCCTTCAGCTCCCCAGTGCATGGGGACCACGAGGCAGTGCCAGGCCCTCATGAGGAGCAGCTGTGCCACAGGGGCAGGAGAACAGCAGAGAGCTGAGCATGGTGTGCCAGGAGCTCCCTGGGGTTGCACATTTGCTTTTTAGGGTGAATTTACCAAGTAATGGAGAATGAGCAAACCCCTGGATTATCCTGAGGCAACTGGAAAAACTCTCACGGCAACCAAGCAAGGGTGTTCCATGCAAAAAGCATCCTGTGCTGCTTTTCTTTTTAAATTGTAATTCAAGGACATTAGAATTTGCTATTTGTTTTATGCTCTGTTGACCAGCATAATCTGGATAATGTTTTATTTATAGTATAATAATGATTCGTCATTAGCACTGTCTCTATTCAAATTTGCACAGTCGAAAAGACAATAACAAGCTGCACTACACTAAGTAGCTCAATGAAACACACATCAATCAAGTAGATTTTTAGCTGTAGGGTGTCTAGTTTGAAAAACCAGACTTTGCCATTCCCATCTCTCCCTCGTGAGCACCTCCTGCACGCATCCGTCAGGAGCAGCATCCTTCGTTGTTAAAGAACTGGCAAATAAAGTGGGTTTACAGAAGAGGAGTTGAATTATCATGAAATATCCTACCTCGTGTCAAACCACACCTCCCTTGGGGGGTGGTTGAGCTTGGGGCTGCAAAACCTGTTCAGATCTGCAGCCAGGAGTGATGGGAACTGAACAGAGTCCGCTGGACACGGCCGAGTCTGCTGCCACCATCTCCACAGCACAGCTCTCCAGCCCCAGATACCTGGGGGTTGTCAGTCAGAAACAAGGCCAGAGCTGTTGGTACTCTAGAGCAAGAACCCCAGCCATCCTGACTGAATTTTAAAAGGGGGGAAAAAAAAAAAAATCACCAAAAAAAAAGCATTTTCCAAAGATGTAATTCAGTCTCCAACTCAGCACAAATCCAGCACCAGCTGCAGCCCAATTAAAAAGCAATCACAGTCAAGGGAAAACAGTTTAGCTGGAGAAGAAAAAATCCTACCTGCATAAACAGTGGTGGGACTCAAAAATAGATGCCAAAAGAAATATCAGCACCTCCCCATTCAGTAGTAATGGAACAGTCAACCAGGTCAAACAGTCTCTTGCACTGCTCTGTCTGCTTTTGTTCTCAAACCAGAACAGAGGGGAAAAAACTCCACTGCTTCGGGGACTTTTTAGTGTATTTTCTTCATTTTCTGGAAAATGTGCACTGAGAGCAGCTCAGTTGGTCAGAGCACGGCACTGATAACACCAAGGTCGTAGGTGAGACCCCCTCATGGGCCATTCACTTAGGAGTTGGTCTCAATGATCCTGCTGGCTCCCTTCCAACTCGGAATGTTCTGTGGTTCCTCACCCAGACATGAGAAGCTGAGCTATACTGAGGGTTCAGAGGCGATGAGCATTCCCCTCTGCAAGCCAAGAGCTCAACCACCTTTCCCAGCTACCAGGAAAGGAGCGATGTGGGAAGCACAGAGCTGGCTCATGGGGAGACCATGGTCTCTTTTGGCTTGTCAGGAGGCCAGACTGGGAGCTCCCATCCAGAGCTGGGCCATGGGAGCAGGGCAGGGGCACCCCAGGACGTGGCCTGATGGCAGGAGTCGAGCACAGCCACAATGGAGGAGCCTCCGTGCAACAGCTGCCCCTGGAACACCTCCTCAGAGTGCTCTCCTTGCCTCTCACATTAACCATCCTTGGAAAACAAGGCAAGCTTTTTTTGCCAGCCTGATCGCAGACCAGCACCTCCCACTCAGTCCTCATCCTGCTCATCAGTCCCTAGCAGCCCTACGTTTCAGCCCCCCCAGATGCAAATCCCATTTCGGTGTTCTCTCGCCTCATTCCCAGACAGCGCGTGGCTCTTTCATCATTACGAGCCAATTAAGCCTTGGCTACCTTATCTTAACAGCTCCAAATAAGCTGGTGATCTTCCTGAAAGGTGATACATTATAATTGGTTCCAAACTGGCAGGAAAGAGAACAGTGACACATGAGACTTGGAGGTTATTTGAATTAGCCCAGAAGTTTAAAATGGCCAAAAAAACACCCCCACCTAAAGCTACCAAGGTGTTTGCTTTGAACTTCTAATCAGTGTTGCTTCCCAGGAAACAAGACTTGGCAATCCTTTGTGCTAGAGATCCTGCTTGGAGCAACCTGGTCTGGGGAAGGTGTCCCTGCCCATGGCAGGGGGTGGAATGAGAGGGCCTTGAAGGTCCCTTCCAACCCAAACCATTCTATGACTGAAATGATAAACACCTAAACAGCCACGAGAGAACATCCCAATTACAAGGTTTTAGATGGGTGCACAGCACTTACACCCCGTTCCACCCACATTTCAAAAGCCCCTGGTGAAATGCAACTCATCCCGAGCTGTTCTAGAGAATGACAAAGGTATCCCTTTAAAAAAAATCAGTTCAGGTTTTCAAAACACATCAAGCTCATTTAACTTGGGCATAAGAACATGTTCTAGCTAGCAGGAGAACTGCTCTGAGAGCAGCTGTCAGTCTCTTCTAAGCCAGTAGTTCTAACTCCTTAGGAGAAGAGGCGGTGGAAGAGTTCGTCTGAGGCAGGTGATGCTGAGCACTGCTAACCTGGGAGCACAGAATATTTAACACAGATTTCTGAGCAGGTAAACTAAAGGATTAAAAACTATTTCAAGTTGCCATATTGAAGATGATAAGCAAGCCTATTTATTATATAGTACTTAGAGCTACTTAATTCCAATCCACTTCTCATGTCAGATATATTTAGCTGAGGCATTTCTGACTTCAATCATGGAAGATTTGGATTAGCCAAAGTACCCGGGGAAAACAAGATGCCTGCTCACCCCAGCTTCTTCAAGGCAATGCCACACAGGGAGATTGATCTGCCCTGAGGGAATAACCTCTCTCTTCCATCACTTGGTTTTAAAGTAAAAATACTACAAATACCAGGCCTACAGTCTTTTGTCACAGCCAAGCACAACCTGACTGCTCCCAGCAAAAGCAGCAGCACAGATGAATAGTGTGCAAGGCTGCTCAGGCTCGAGGTCAGCCAGGCTCATCAATGTCCAGACATTAAGGGATACATATATTTGGCAAAAAGAGGGGAGAGAGAAATCTATTTTGATTCACCACCCCAGTTATCTTTAAAACAAGCGCAGCCCCTTATTTAAGATACGAGTATTGAATTGTGTTGCCAGAAGCAGATTAATTGCAGCTTCCAGGAAAAAACTCTGAGCTTATTTCACACTGACTTTATTCCCACTTGAATTAAGTTCCTTATGCTACACCAACTCATTTGAATTTTTTGAATTGGTTTTGCATAGTATCATTTACTGATGTACTATCTTTAATTACATAACACACATACACTCTCCAACTGCATTATTAATGAAAGTGTTTTTAATTAAATGGCTCTCAGCATAATATTCAGTCATTAATTTCACATGCTCAGGATGTGGATAGATTCTATTCTGATGGTCTGGGGAAGCTCTGTACTTTAGATGAGGGATACTTGCAAAGCGATAGTTTTTGAGAGAAGTTGGAATCATTATAGCACAGAATTACCTCCTCAGCAGCTGCTGCTGCAGTTCTGCTCTGCTGGGCATTATCTGTTCTTCAGCTCAAGTGCTCCTTTTGCTCTGCCACACTTCACCACTGGTAATTTGAAAACGCCTCTCCCTGGATTTCAGGAAGATTCCAGGGTGAATAATCTCAGTTATCTTTTAGGAACAATTTACACTTAGACAATGGCACTAAGGCTGCACCCACTGCAATAAAAAGCTTTGCAGCCTCCTCCCTAATTATGGTCACCCACCTGCCTCCACTCTGAACCTTTCAGTGCTCTCAAAAGTGACAAAGAGCATTCACACTCCTGGGACTGGGATGTTTTTTGCCCATCCAGCACATGGAGACACAGACACACACACTGGCACATGCCACAGTCACTGCTGTCAGCGCCCTTCGTGCTCACCTGCTGCAGAAGTTGCCAGCTATGGCCAAGAGGCACAAGAACAGCATTTCTGCAGACCAGCACAAATTTACCATTGCTTCACGCAGAGATGGCAGAAGACCTCTCTTCCAGTCCAGCTTGGAAAAGAAGGCCCACCAAGGCAGTCCTGTACAAGCTTTTCCCTTCCTCCAAGTCTGCAGGAAGGATTAATTTTCACCTCGGTTTATGCTTTATATTTATTGATGAAAAGGAAATTTCATTGAAAATAAAAACAATTTCTAGGACAGCATTTGGAATTATATTTTTTTCTTTTTGTAGAAGAGCTCAAAGGGACTTCAGAGGAACAAGGCACACTAGTACCTGTTTGATCCATGAATTTTTTGCGAGATTGTCCAGCTTCTCTATAGGCAACTGCATATAAAACTGTTTTTGAGTAGGATTCTTCCTGGGACTAGTCTAGATAGTCCTGGACTTTTGCTTTTGAGTAACAAAGTCTTTCTCTTAAAAAATCCTCTAATTTCTTGGGCTTAAAGGCCTTTTCCTCAGTGCTAATGCACATGAGGAGGGGAGTGGCTCTTGCCCGTCCCATTCTCCCAAAAGCAGAACACCCCGGATCACACTCACCAGTCCCCCTCTGCTTCAGCTCCATCTCCTGCTGTCAGTCACACCCTGGGGACTCCTCTCTCTGCTATGCTGCCCTACAGCTCTGCCCTCCCTGAGCTCAAGGCTGGCCCTTCCAGCCCTGCTCCTTCAAAAGAAAAAGGGGTGAACACAAAAAAAACTTTAATAAAGATCTACTCTGTCAAAAAGATACCAAACATGGACCTCCAGCACATTTACAGTGGATTTTTGAGAAGAGAAATTACTAATATTTTTATATGACAAGATTAATGATAATATATGCCCACATTGCCAGCACTTCATGTCTACATAAAACATTGTGCCATAATGAAGATAATTGAAAGTATGACTTCCATCAATATTTAATTAGCATTTGGTGCTAACTCATTATTTCGGTGCAATTAATTTGACATCTTGCTGTATGGCCTGCACAGATTTCCTCCTAGAGGGTTGTTTTATTGGTGCTAGCATAAGACATGTGCACCTTCCCCAGGGATTCGAGGGGACTGTGAAATAGGGAGAATATGACTGACATTTTAATCTACTGCAGGATACAAAAGCACATTAAAGCTCACAACAGGCACGTGTTTCTGGTGAAGGCATTTCTGCAATGAGGGCATGTCTTGGCAATATTCTGCTAAACCAACATCTTCAGAAAAAAACCCTGTACCATCATCACGCCAGGCTCTTCCATGTGTCTGTTCAAATCCCCTTTCCAGGCTGCAGAAGGACACACACCACGTCAGCACACAGCTCTGGGGGCAAGGACCAGAGAAAGATCCTGTTCCCTTCCAAATTATTTCCACAGTTCTTCGCAGGAGCAGTGAGAGCAGCTCTGCCACCCACCCACTCAGGGACAGGTTACTGAGCCCAGCACCCACAGCACAGCCAGCAGCTCTTTCTCCCTGTCGTTTCCCTTCACCTACTCCCAGCAGCTGATACCCAGGAGAGGGGGACAAAATTAATTCTGCGAGGTGAGAATGGGAAGGAATACTTGGCCAACCACGTGAAAGGGGCACCAAGTCCTTCCAGCCCAAATTCACTGGAAATAAAAGCACTCATCACCCTCTGCTTATCGATTATTCGATGAATCTTCTGTTCTGAATATTTGACAAAGACTTAAAAAAAAAAGTCACAACATAAGCAAACTGCAATTGCCCCACTGTTCCTCTGGCTGCTCAACCTGCTCGTTCCTGCTGCCCTGTGGGAGGGTGCTGGTGTGGGCAACACAAGTGCCCTCCTTCACTTCACCCCCAGCTTCACTATTTAAGCCAAACTTGCTGAATAAAGAGCTTTTGACAAGCACCAACACAAACATCAGCTGTGGGCAGGTGAGCAGCGGTGCCTCAGCTCCAACTAGCCGGCCACACCCTTTGCCTCCCTCCAAGGCAGCATGTCCCTCCCAGCTGTTTAAACCCTGTGTAGCTGCACGAATAGAAGCCAATTCTCACCACGTTTAGCCCTACAAGAAGAAGTAAAGATTACAAAACTATGACGGCACTACGGATGGGTCTGTGGTGAGAATCTCTTCATACAGCTAAATAAGCTTATTTTTATTACGGATGCTGTCCCAGTGGCACTGAACATTGCTGAGCCAGCCCCAGGTTTCATTCTCACTTCTAAAGAATGAAGAAGAATATTCATACCAGGAAAAACTTCTTTCCATCTTTGAAATTCATGCACAAACACAAACCAGGTCATTGTTAAAGACAATCTCAGTGCAACAGCACCTTCCCCTACATTTTTTTATCCAGAGGAATCAGGAACAAATGTTTAGTTTGCTCTCTGCAAGCAAGCAACAAGGAAAGATTAGGGATTCTTTTGACACACTGACAAAAGTAAATACAACAACTCCTCATAGCATGACTATGACCAGGAGTGTAGATGTGAGTATTTATTGCACCAAATGGGCCCAACTTCAAAATGCTCTTAGTTTTATACCACGTGGAGCACCCTCAACAGCTGATTATTAAAAGAATAACCAGGTCCTTTAAAATGTTCTCCTTTAAAGTCATAAAATACCTGCACTTTTTACCTCTGCTTCTCTTTCTAACTGCGCAGAATATTCCAATACGTTATTGGAAAACTGCAGCCCCCTGCTAAGTGTGTACCTTGGTTACCAAATCAACACATGCTGAACACCCATACTTTTTTTTTTCAGGATAATTCTTCCATAAAGCCAGTTTTTATACTCTGCTTAAGTACTTCAATTACAATTTGTACAGAATATTCAGGGCTGAATCTAACTGGGGCACGCTGCCCCAGTAAACACCACATATTCAACTGAGTGGCAAAACAACTAAAATGAAGTATTTATTGATTTAAAAAGTAGCTGAAACTGCCAACACTCCATTTCTTTGATAAAGTGTACCTAAAGAAAAAGGATTTCTAGAGCTACCCAAAGAGATGCTAATTTCAGACATAGAGACCCCGCCACTCTTGCAGGCCCCCAGAGCTGGGACAGGTTTGGGGTTTTTTAAAATGAGTCAAACATTGGATACCTGCAGAGCAGCATTGAAAAGCTTGAGCTCCTATGCAAACAAAAAAAACCCCAGTGACTTTCAAAATCTCGTGCTACTGATTTTAAACCCAAAATTCATATGATTATACACTCGGATAGGTCCCTCCACGTGCGCATGTCAGGGGTAGAACAAAACTTAATGACAACATAAAGGAGGCATATAGAGACTCTAAATATGAAATAAAATGAAATAAACAAACAAAAACCAACCTCTGAAGAGCAGATGCCCTCCAGGATTTACCCAGTTTTGCCAAATTGCAGATGCAAATGTTCCCCAAAGCTGATGCAGACTCAAGGATGAGTTGAGCTCCTGCCAATAACTTTGCACCCCTACATTCCCTACCTATCCACTAAAGAGAGAACATCTTTACAGGAAGGATTGAAGACCTGGGCTACGCCCAAATTATTTATGTGGAAAGAGCATATTAAACTCCCTAATGCATCCACAACATTCTCCCTGTTCAGCTGGAAGTACAAAGCTGGAAATCTGAAAAACCCCAGCGCCCCAAAGAAATAACAGACAAACCGGCCTCGCCCACATACACAAATCTGTATTTTTTTAGAAACACTGGAGATTGAATATGCAAATTACAAGAATGTATTAATTATCATTAATCATTCCTTCACAAAGACTAGAACTAATTGGAGAAATAATTTGAGAAAATTGAAGTACATGACAGAAAGCATTAAGATTCATTAAGTTTCAATTCTCTGGTCTGTCAGCTTGTCAGAAGTAGATGCCTGCTATTCTAGCACTACTGGTAAAATACTGCATATTTTCCTAATCTAGTACACAATTTAACCCCTGCTGTAGTTTGTTCTGAGAGTAACTACATCTGACACCACACATTTTTTGCTGACAGGCACTGCCGTAAGGAAATTTGCATCTCCATTTCTTTAAAATGAACTCGCTGGAATTTCACTATAAAGCACTTGCAGGTCCACCAGATATTTTGTATTTATTTACATTATTTGAGAGGTGCCAGCACACATTCAAAAAACCCACAAGAGATGAACAGCAAGGCATTTGAAGAAAAAGCTGCATTCAAAAAATATCCACCCTGCTCCATACCCACGCCTTAAATTCATCTTGAGCAGAACAGCCAATAAATATGCAAATATTTTATGTCCCTCTATCTGTGGCCCTGGAATAATCTTCCCCATTTGAGTTGAGTTGGTACAAACTCTTGACCCAGCACAATAACCCCCAGCCCTGCTGTGAGGGAGGAATGAGGGCTTGGTGGTGTAACAACTCCCTCACGTGTGTGCCTGACAAGAGCAGCCCATCTGCAAGAGGTGGCAGGGACAAGATGGACCATTTAATTGATATTTTTTTCTCCAATTAAAAACATATGGTGTGGGCTTTACAAAGACCACCACAGCCCCTAATCTGGGGATGGCACAAGTACCAGAGGCAAGATTAAGACTTTGCTGGCCACAGAAGGCAAACTTTGTAGCTGTACACTTCAGTAGCAAGTAGGTGGTTTAAGATTTCAAGACTCAACAAACACAGCTGGGTTAGAAAATTGTGTACACAATACATAAAATTAATTTCAAAGCTTACAGAAAAGTCACCAACTTAAAAATGGGAAACATAAATAGTTTATGTGGCAAATAAGGTTAAAATAGGTCAGCCTGGAGTTAGAGCTTCTATGCTTTAAGACTTCACCCTATTAGAATGTTTTTGCATACGCTTCAAAATTTACCTTTTTTAACTGAAATGGCTCAGTCAAGTGTGCAGGGAGAAACGTGGGAAGTCAAAAACTGTAACTGCTTAAAATGCAGCACCAGTTGCCTCCATTCTGATCAGCAGCACCAAGTCTGACATGGTGTAATTTATTTTCTGCATGACTATCACTGCCAACGCATGAAACATGCATAAGTTGGGCAAAGCAGAGATTTCCACTCATTATACACCTGCCCCTGATTGAAACACAGCACCTGCACGAAAATATTGTTACGCTCCAAACTCTGCTAAGAATGCAAGACAAAAATGTTGGTGTCAGGCAACATTTTCAAAGAAGCCCCTGCTCCCTGCCTGACGGGATGATGATCACCAGGTATTGCTGCAGCTCTGAGGCTCCTTCAGAACACTTTAACCAAGAGCTCAAAACACTCCTGCTTTCTCTATAAGCCAAGGCCAAGCAAACTCTGCAAAGTTGTTTTTCCCTCTTGAGTCTCAAAATCACAAGCTCGTTTCTGCTCTTTATACATGACTCGCGAGAAGCCCAATTTTACACTTAGAGCACCAGCTTCACATACTGTTTAAAATATAACTTATTGACACCCCCTGGAATGCCATTCCAAAACACTCTAGAATTCTCACTGAGCTGGGCCTGGGTTGGGTTTTTTCCCCTTGGTGCAGTGCTTGTAATGGAAAAAGCACATCCTTTGCATCACACATCTGAAATGCTTCACTCAACTCCTTGTATTTTTTCCAACTTTCTCTGAGAGTACAAAGAAGGGATCTTCAAAACTGACAACAAAAACCATGTTCTTCTAGTGGAAACTTGCCAAGAAGTTTGCAGAAAAATAAGCTGTTCAAGACTAATTTTAAGTGGCAATTAATAGCATTTCCTCTGTTAGCACATTACCACAATGTTAAGTGCAAAGTGATTTGTGTGTAATGAAAGCAGCCGGATGTTTAATCTAATTTACTTAATAAACCTGGCAAGTAAAATTTGTAGTGGACTGGGTAATATTCTACCTTGAATAGTAATTGTAACTGAAGTCACCTAAAACATAGGAAACCTTTAATACTATGAAGTTTGGAGTATGGCACAAAGACTCAGTTTAATCAGCTTTAATTTCTCACCTGACTGCTCAGGCTGCACTCTGAAATACTTCAACATCAAAGCATCCCTTCAGCACGTGGCAGGACAGGCAATTCTGTACAGCAAGAGATGGTTTTTATTCTATCAGCCTCTAGCACCACTCCAGATTCAATATTTGAGCTTTCCCCTTTCAAAGAAAGAGAAGGACATACACAGGACTGGACCAACACTGTAAAATACTTTCAACAATATTCAACTAAAAGGAGAAAAAGCTTTTTATACGTGCTCAGTTTCCACACAAAAAACTGGAATTCACTATAGAAAGAAAGCAGGTGTTTTTTTCAATCAATGCTCATTGAATCAATTTTGCTGAGTAACAAAGAAAACTTTTGTATGATGCAAGATGAACAACTCTGAAGAAAATCATCTTCAGAAAGGATAAAAATACAGCTTTCCACAAAGAGAAATTATGAAGTTTAATATTCTTTTTTTACCTGGAATTTGAATCTCAGATCAAACATTTGGATTGCATAAACAATTCTGATACTACTCACAGTGGTAACCAGTCCTGTTCCCCTCAGAGGTTACTGAGCTGCCTGTGGGTGTGAGTTATGCCACTGTTGATAAAAACCCCATGAGGAACCTTACACCGGATCATTTCAGTCAATTAAGGGATGTATGTTTTAAGCACACCTGGAGAATTTTGCAGGTACCTATCCAGCCACACACTTTTAATAAAATAACTTACCTTGACATCAGCATTTCCAGGAGTTCAGCGTGTCCAGTCACACACCCAGAGCAGCCTATCAACAGTCCCACGTATCACTGCAAGGTATTTATAACCCTGTTAAACCCCTGAGCTCCCCATACAGATTACTCTTACATACCACTCCTCCTGTAACAAATGCCAGCAGCATTCCTGCTGGATGTGCTCATTAGCAGCCTGTGCTCTTTGGCAGGACAAAGGATGCTGGGTTTTGATGGTGGGTGGAAGAAGAAAGCAGATTTCAAAGCCACCAAGCCCATCTTCATTACCACAGCAGGAACTCTTCTTCCCACCAGTCCTGACAGAGTCTGTGTAAAGGGAGACACTTCTCAGGTAGGCAAGCTAAGCTGTTCAGAGCTTTAAGGTGTCAAAACAGAAAAGTAACCAAGTTAATGGAGATCAGAGCAAGGCTGCAAGATGATCCTCCCCAAAAGAGGCTTCCAAAAGCACAGCAGCGTATTTTACACCAGACTGACGGGGCTGCTAAAGTACCTTTCTCAAAACAAAGGTAGCCATTGGGGACAAACGTGGATACACACAACAAATAAAGACAGACACATTCTGTATAAGTAACAACTTTATTGTAACTTGATGTGCTGAAACGCAAAAATATTTTCAGCAACAAGGTACAAAAAGTATTTCACCATTAACATCAGCTGATAAAAAAAGGCTGGATGGTTTGATACGACTGTTTACATATCTGAATTCTCTTTATCATTTCCACCCCAAAACAGGTCCAAGTCATTTCACTGGTTTAACTTCTAAAATAGGACTCATTGATCTTATGCCTTCAAAAACCAGGTTACAAATACAGTGAAGTTCCTTGCAAAACACTTGAAATAGTGAATTCCCTTTACAAACATAGTCCATTTACTGTAAGCAGAAGCCAAGATATGAGACTAAGTGTCTTGGCTAGCTAAGGAGCTAAGCTCTGCACTAAATACGCTATCGACACCAGACAAAGAGGACAGGTAACATTCCATTTGTCAATTACAAAACAACAACAACAAAAAAAATCAATTAAGCTTAGGAATTTTAACCAATTGTAAAATTCCACAAAATCTGACAACATTTCAGGTAGCAGTACCTCACATTTGCAATTCACTGCCTTCTATGAAACACAGTTTCAAATACTGCACATACCTTTTATTCTCCCAGGGGAGAAGCCTTGCTGTGAGGATTTAAAAGGAATATAATCTCCATGTAGGTCTTCTACTGATCTCCTGTGCAAAGGTGAATTTTATACTAAATACTCAATGTTTAGAAAAACATCAGAACTAGAGTAACTTTGTGTCCATGATTATCACATTTTGACATACACTTATCTTGTAACAGCAATTACCACAATTTCACAAAAATATACCATTACTCAACTTGTATCTGTAATACTTATTCCACTTGTTTGTGTAGTTTGTACCTCGGTGAAATTGAATTTAGGAAGCAAGAATCAACATGCAACAGAGGTTAAATGCAATCTGTAAGTTTTCCATCTCAATTGTGTACCAAAGAGCATTCTTCTTCACCTTTAAAAATACGTTTTACAAAGACCTTGCACCCTGTTAAATCTTCCCTTCATTGCCACAGTTTCCTAAAAAGGCACAATGTGTTCATACTTCTGCATGCAGTAAATGGACTAGGAAATAAGGATTATTTATTGAAGCAACTTCCACCCAAAGCATCTCCTTAGGAGAGGTCTGAATGGAGAAAAAAAAAAAAAAAAAAAATATATATATATAATACATAATAGCATTTTAACAGCAAATTGAGTCCTTATTTTTAGAAAGTCACCCTTGACAAAAAACACCGCACAGTCACGCACACACACACGCACACACACAGGACACATGCAGGGTTCTCCCCAGAAAAGCATGGAAGTGGTGGTTCACATCTATCTGAGAGAGTAGTGTTGGCAAGCCAAAACATGGCACCTTCATACAGCATATTCCTAACCTGGAGGGAAAACTAGGAAAAACCCCCAAGATTTCAGCCTGGAAAAACCTGACCATTGACTATCGGATCGTTCCTGATCTGCTGCACTTCCAAGTGAGGCTGTAAGGGCAAATTCTTGAGGTGTGGGGAATGAAACTGAGCTACTGAATCCGAAGGGGAAGGCTGTAATTACCAATGTCCCGTTCCAGTGAGAACACTGCATGTGGGTAATTAAAGAGGTGAATAATTAGTGCACTCACTTAAGAATACAGCAACTGCTTTGCCTTTTCCTCAAGATCTGACAGAACTTGAAAACATAAATAAATAAAGTCCAATCTAAACAGATGGATCAGCAGAGGGCTCTTTCCTGTCCGTGTAACAGATGGTTCACACTGCCTGGCTTGAGGAGGGGACACTCTCTGATGCAGATGATATTACAGCACAGCGTCTTGACTTTTTTTTTGGTACAAAGTGTGCTATTAGGCTTTAAAAAAAATAATAATTTCTAGAAATCCTTAAGCTTTCCATCTGATTAGTTGTTACTTTAGAACAGGCTGACCTGGGCAATCACTACAGCATTAAATATTCAAGTCACTTTGCACGTGAGAGCTGTGAGCTTTACAGTGATGAGGATGAGGAGCTGTAGTCCCAACACATTACACAGTGCAGCAAAAACATCGTAATTTTGGAATAAACACCTTCACCTCCTGTTGTGGAGAATGTTTATGAGACCTTATCTTAGATAAATATTTAAAAATTGATAAATCTCTGTAAATATATAAGTTGATGCCTTGTGTATTATTAAAATTTCTGATTTTACACTTTAGCCATCATAAAGATTTAGTTAGAGGGTAAGAAAAAAATCATATTTAGAGGTTTTAGTCTTCAAAATGGGACTGGGCATTTTTTTTTCCAATTTATCTTTGTAAGTGGTTTACTAGATGCCAAAGTATAAAATTATATATTCTTTCCTCTAAAAATTTCATTCGGAGCAAGTCAGATGAATCTCAGTGAAATGAGGATGGAGAAGCAATCTGAAATTCTTCCTCTCTCCTCCCTGCATGACTTTTTTTAATAGGCAAACTCAAACCCTTACGCAAAGAGGTTTATAAATTAGGTGAGATCTCCTCCCATTCCCCACTGCAAAACCCAAGTCTTCCCCCCCAAAAAAAGAAATACAGCATATTATCACTATTACAGTAAACTCAATGCAAGAACTCAGGGAACATTTAGAGTGTGCACTACTGCAGACTTTTCCTCCCAATTGTAAACAAAGCTATCAAACACTGAGGATGTTGATATTAAAGCTAAGGTTCATATAATAAAGAACTGGCCCATGACAAGCAGTTTACAAATGTTTCATCCTTTTCACATTATGCAGAATTTCAATACCATCCACAATGCTAGTACAATAACTGAAATGCAAGACTGAGCAAGTCTCTGCTTGCAGATACCATCTGACATTTCAGGGAAATACTCCTCGATGTGTGCACAGCCTCCCCAGGTGTTCGTGGAAGCCGTGCACGTACGTCAAGATGGGAAAAATCCCTTCAAAGCTTTCACCATTCACATGCCTTTTTCAAATAAGCGAAAATATTCTGTTGCTTAAATATGAAAGCTTGCAATAGCCACCTTCAATTGAGTCTTAAAAAGACATGCCTTTATTTTCTAACAAAACTAAATCCCATGTGGCTGTGGGCATCTTAAAATGTATCTAAAAAGTTAAGCCACAATTACCTGTACCTCATTAATTCATCAAAAGCAAAATATATATGTACCACACAACATACAAAAGTTACACATTAAAAGTGCATATTCAGAATCCATTTGGCCCATTTCCTCAATTTACATTTGGTCATTCTATGCATCCTTGACTTTTCTATGCAACCATACACTGGGATATATTTATTCCATATACAACACTATTCCTTTTCACATTGAACTCTTTTACCTCTCGTTCAGTTCTGCATTAAATGTAAACTAATGATGGACCGGAAAGAAACACAAGCAAGAGGTTTATTCTGTGTTTCTTTTCACCGCTTGGACAGCTTTGACACACACACAGTAAGCATTACAAACTGTAATGAAAATACATTTTTGGGCCAAACCATTGCATATTTGCCCCCACAATGAAAAATAAATTATGTTCAAAGCAGTATATTGCCATAAATAGCCTGTAGGCATTCGCTGAAGGTAAACAGGCTCTCCCTATATTTAGCACTTGCCTAGGGTACATGATGTGCCTCTGGTTCAAGTGCTTTTAATGAGAGGCCAGTCAAAACCTTCCAGTTAGCACAGGACCAAACTATAATCTTTTTTTTTTTTTCTTCTGAAAATAATGGAAGATCCCTTTCAAAAATTAATCTTCAGTTATCAACTTTACTGCATTATGGAGCTAGTGCAATCCTGCAGAGCCTAGTCAAAAAGACAAGGCACATTAAAAAATAATAATAAAAAAATCAAGATACATTAGACTATATGGACTAGAGAGTCATTGAAGATAATTTAAGGCCTTTCAGTGAATTAGAGTAATCAGTCTAATTTAAAGCTGAGGATTAAACCATAAATTATCCATCTGAAAAGCAAACAATAGGCTTTTTCAGCTCCTGTTCTGTGGACACGGATAACAAAAACTCTTGTTATGGTTTGTGAAAACACCTCTGGACAAGGAGGAGTGGAGTCAGTCCAATTTCTCTAGAGTTCATGGAAGATTTCAGGACTGTTTTAGCCGTTTGCGTGGAATGCCAAACTGTGGACACTGTGCAGACGCCAGAGCACGAAAGGCCTCGGCTACTAAGTGAGGGTGGGAGTGGATCATGGACTTCCAGCCTGCTGTTTCCATTATGTCTGTTGCTTGGCTGAAAACAGAAGCATTAACAACAGTCACACAATTTTACAAAGCAAGTGCACAGCGGAGAAGAGCAGGCAAGGCAGAAGTGCTGCAGAAGGGCAGTCAAACATTGCGGAACAGACTGTGGGTGCTAGCGAGGATGCCAACAGAGAGAAGCAGCAATTTGCAATTTGGGTGTAGAAATATAATCAGATGTGGGAGAAAAGGTACTTGCTCTGCTCTACTCAGTGCCAGCCAGACCTCAGCTAGAGAACTGTGTCAGAATAACCACCTTGAAATTGCTCAGGAGAAACAATAAAGAGGAAAACTGGAAGAAAATGAGGCCTAGCGCAGAGACAAAAAACAAGGGAAGACACGATAATCTCATTACATTAAAGGGCATGCTCAGTTTGGGGAGAGAGAAGGATGACAAGATGAATCAGCTGTAACTGCAGCAAAAGGGATGTAGTTCATCTCCTAGAAAGAACCATGAAGGCAGATTAGCTGGCTGGCTCCAGACCCCTTCACTGGGAGCCTGCATGCTCAGTACCAGTGGAGCACACTGAGAATATTCACTCTTTTTTCAGTGCAGATGATGGGCCACATTCAACAAAATGGCTTTCAATGGCCACTGTTGATTTTTAACTAACACAAAAGCAACAACAGATTTCAGCCAGTATCACACTGACACCCAGGAGATTAAAAACTATGTATTTACTCAATGTATGTGTTTACTTTTTGGTGAAATAATATAGAAAAAAGGCAAAAAATTCACTTTGCACATGAAAAATAATCCATTGGTTGGGATGCATGCCACTCTGACACAGGATACATTTGTAATTTGGAACTAGTATCTTATGCATCAATCCCAAGTTCCTATTGCTCTGCATTTTCAAAAGCCTTTCATGAGCACCCTCACACTGTTTCAGGAACATTATCAAGCATAAAGTTATCAGCTCACCTCTACACCATATGATCTCTAAAACACCTTTGGCAGATTTCTAATGCAAGCCTTTAATCTGCTGCTGCAAGTCAGTGAAGGTAAGGGCCTTGAGAAACAATACCAAAGTTCAGACTCCCTGGTGCCCAGAGTCAGTGAATTAAGCCAGGCTCTCTCATATTATTTCCCTGAATTACTGCAGATGTTTCAGCTGAAGCAAAGATGACCAGCATGTTAACTAGCAAACATTCAAGACAGAAGTCAGCTCAGGAACTTCCAAATCACTTGAGAAGAAATACATCAAGTAGTTACATAGTTATGATCCTGACTTATCTCTGTTACTGGTATTTTACTATTTACCTTTCACCACCCACTTCTTTTCCACATCATGATCAATCATTATGCCTGTGAAGCCTTTTTTATTTCAAGGAGAAACAATGATTTAAACTAAGTGGTACAATACAGCCTTTAAGTTCTCTGGAGATTCTGATGGTAAGAAGTGCTCCACTGCCCTTACACTGTTTGAACCTACTACCAGCTATCCTGAAGCTGGCTGTCTTCCACTCTGTGATTCACTGGAGCTGCTGCAATCAGTGCCAGAGCCCGAGCCACACAGCCTTAACCTATTTCCAGTGTAGGCAGGAGCCCTTAAGAGTCAGAGGGACCTGACTGACAAGTTGTGTGGCCTCCAGAGCACTTGTGCTGGCATGTGGGAAGGTGCACAAACATGTCCCCGAAGGCAAAGAGAGCAACTGCCCTCATTTCTGTGGCAATACTGCAGGCTCAGACTGACCCAAGCAAGTCTCAATACCCCACTGGGGTTATCACTCCTCCAGCCACAAACCTGGGTACTCAAGAGAATGGTTTTCTCTATAAAGGCTGCTTCCATCATCTCACAGCACTATGCCCCTGGGAGAGGGAATGAAAAGCAGCTATTGTTAGGATCTCACACTGGAGGGCAGTTAACATTCCCTATCGTTTAAAAGGGGAGTCACAATCATAACTGGGGTAGCATCTGCTGAATCCTACTTTACTTACAGTCAGTGACAGGCCTCAGTAGTGTGGAAATGAAGCAACAGTTCTTAAGATCTGCAGTCTACTTAGCAGTGTTTGTACAGAACATCGTGGGGCAGGGAAACTTACTTGCTATTCCAGTTTTTCCCATCTTTACACCCAAGTTGTCTAAGAACACTGCACCTGCAAGAGAGAATTGTGCTAATATTGAAAAAGTACACCAAGCATAAACACAAGTATATTTAGGGTCTCGTAAGTATTACTTGCCTGTTAATAAAGTCTATTGCTTGTGCTTTTAGCTGTTCAGCGCTGTGCAAATCTGCGAGGATAAGAATGTCAGCAACATTTTCTACCGAGAGGTTACTACAGAGTGCTTCCTCACACATCACCTTCAGCCGTTCCAGTGCATACTGGAGAGAGAGAAAAACTGCACTAATCATTCCTCAAACTCGTTCCTTCTGTCCTCATCTCTACAGTTCTTAAGACAGTTCCAGCCAGGCTTGGTGTCTCCCAAGCTTAACACCAAATCACTTCCCCACAGGTACTGCAAAGCCCAATGTGCTGAACTGAAGAGTCCCCAGGTGTAACACAGGCATTAGGCTTGACACAAACTAATTAAAAGACCTTGCTGACAAAAGTTTTGTTAAAACAACAAAAATAACTCATTTGGAAGTTTTTGTTTCACTTCTGCTTGGTAAGGGAGAAGGAGCACGAACCAAATCAGCACTGAGCAGGTTCACACCTCTAAGTGAGGCGCAAGAAATGATACAATGGGGTTTCATCAAACTACATTGTTTAAAACAAATTTAAGTTTAGTCCCAACTCATCTCTGAATTTCTTAACTTCCCTCACACCTTTGATATAGCCTATGAGAAATCTAATGTAAAATAACTGCATTATATTTTGCACGAATAAACTGTGCTTCTTTTTTGAAGGATGTCCCAGTTTGAACAGGTTTCATTTTTATTTTCTGGTATTGCAGACCATATAACTCTACCTTATAACAGTCTCTACATTTATCAATTATGCCCTAAATCAAGACCAGCATTCAAAAAATAACCTTAATTGCTGAGCTGCTGTAAATCCCTTCATCTCAAAAATGACAGTAGCAAAAGTATTTCAAAGAGCAACAATTTTAAGAGTAGACAAGATGCCAATACAGAAGAGATGAAAGATTAGAACTATTATGTTTGTAGGGAAGGCAAAAGATGAAAGTTCTGAAGTAGCAGTACGTTAGGGAATTCAAGAACTTGGATAAATCTTCCTGACTAATACAAAAAAACTAATATACATTTTACTCAAAACCCAATTTTCCAAATCATATTAATGCTCTCCAATTTCTAAAAAATTTGATACTAAATAAATATCTGAAACACTTCTCTTTAAAAAAAAGATTTATCAGCCTTCTACTGCTAAAAAAAGTCTGTTCTTTACCATCTTCCTTCATTTCTGATGAGAACTGCTTCTCATGTTTTAAAAAAGCAAAATATATATCAAACAATCCAAAAATAAGATTTTTTTTTTTTAAGATCAACATTCCCCAAGCCAACACCAGATATGGGAACTTTGGAGTCAATTACTTACTTTGTCTGCAGCTGCCAACAAATTGTCAGCCATTTTTTCAAGGTTTGGTGCTTTTCCTGTGTAAATGAATCTCATCATTTCTTTAAAAACTTCGGGGTCTACATCATTTATTTCTACACGATTCTGGTAAAGAAGAAGAATCAATAAAAGTCTTTGGAATTTAGCTACAATTTCAAAGTGAATATCAAATATCTCCATGCACGCTGCAAGTTTTCATTCACTATCCATCATACAAAATCCTTACAAATTTAAGGTAACATTCAACAATGTTTAACAGAAAGCAATCAAAAAAGCTCTTAAAAGTTAGGTAGAAACCAGCTGGAAAAGCTTCAGCAATAAAAAGTAATTGCAATTTTTTTCCTAGAAATGCATAACTCTGGAGTCTACCACACAGACTGTACATAAAAATCAAGACATATCTTCAGGAATATTTAAAAACGCTGCTGAGTTTCCAACCAAACAACAATGTGTTTGGAATATCAGAAGCCAGAGCAGCAGACAGAACAAATTGAGCCATTCTTGGCTAGACTTAAACTGAGTCAAAACAGCCCAGGTTTTGTTCTGAGAATCCAAAGAGCAAACAAAGCAGCACATCGAACTGCCAGCACACAGCTGAGGATTGCCCTAATACAACAGTGGCATTGCAAGCTTGAGCAATCCTGTAACAGTAACCCCTATAAGCAACTAATGAAGTAGGAAATGATGTCAAAGATGTAGAAGCAAGCACCAGAGTATAAAAATCCCAGGCACAGGGGATGTCCGTGGTCTGGTTTCCTAGCAGCATGCAGGTGTAGGGCTGCACTGGAGATCCACTGCTAACATGAAGGCAAGGGCCTGGCATGGCACATTATTCAAGCTATGACATGTTTGCATTTCTTTCAGTCCAGGACCCTCAATAAAGTGCTCCAATTCCAGCTGTGAAAGTTTCCAAACTGGAGAGCTTCTGGGAAGAGAAGCGACCCTCGGCTGTACCACAGCACCACGTTCACCTGACGCACTTGTGCACACAAGTGGCATCTTGCAGCTTTCAAGACCAAATGATGATCGCCTATCATAACCCTTTAGTGAGGTGATCAATTCCTCACCTTTTCATGGATTCTGCCTATAACCAACCCATCTTTGATAATGCTTCTTCAAGAAAGACACAAACAGCTCCTCGCTGTGGGAGACATCAAGTGCATAAAAGCAGAAGCAGCGCTCTGCTGATTAGGTAACTACCCATCCAAAACACTTACACAGGTCAAGTGCCTGCAGAAGCTGTGAATGAAAAGAAGTGTTCCACTGCTTCAGGGCTTAATTCCAGTCATAATTCACCCCTTGTTTCTTGGTTACCATAAAAAAACACTTTAATACTCTACAGCAAAACCTTAGTCAAGTCAATCAGCTGATGTGAAGACACAAACTGAGGCAAAAAGGGGGCAGAGATTATCAGGTCTATTACACCAGTAGCTAATGTTTAAAATCATTATCTAGGGCAGATACAAGCACCTGAAAAAATCCAAATCCTCCAGCACCCCTCCACTCTTTCTACACAAATTTCCTCAGAACTCACCAGGAGAGGTTCAGGAGTCGTCCCTCCTGCCCTCATCCTCCTCAATCTGCACTACCTCAAGTTTTCTGCAATGTTTTCCTCTTTCACAAGGTACAAATATTTACACGTAACATTTTTAGTAACGCTTACCTTTTTGCTTTCCTCCATTTCATGTTCAAACATTGCATTAAAAACTGGAGATCGTGCTGCAGCAAGAAATGTAAATATTAAATATAATTAAATGTTAAACTTATAGCGATTGAAATTACAAAATAATAGCAATACAAAAGTAGAAAGTACCTGCAAGGACAGACTTATGAGCTTTGAATTCTTGTCCTCCTACATAAAAACTGCAATCTGTAAATCTTGTTGTTTCCCAGAGATTCCCTAAATCTTCTGCTAGTCGACATTCAGGTACCTTCAAAGTGTTTGTATTAGACTGTCCTGATATATTTACTGAGTCTTGGACCACGCTTACCTAACAGAAAATCACAGCAAGACAACTCCTTCATAACTGAATGCCAACAATAATTAAATCACAGTACCTATTGCTAGAATTCCAACAATTCCAAAGCAAAGCAAAAAACAGTGAAGTTTCTGGCATTAGGCCAGAACCATAAACTAATGCTTTACAGTTTACTTTTAAGTAACATTTAAAGAAACAGGGCTTTACTTAGAGACTCTAATATTGTGTACTTATCCAACCAAAATAAAGAGCACAAGACCACATGCCACCTGACAGAAATGCCAAAGTAAATAAGGACAGATACGCTTCTTAGAAAACCAGTGGGAACAAAAAAAAGTTAATGCTATTTCAGAGTTAAATTAACAGTTCAACACTTCACACATCTGAGTAAAATATACACAACATAAAATTTTATACAGACCATCAGGGTCACACAGTCACAGAAAAGTTTCGTATGAACAACCCACAGAATTTTTTAATGGGATATCCCTTATTGTACTGACACTTACATTTATACATAACCTGCAGTGTGATAATGCAAACTAAGTGCAAGTAAACAGCTCCTTCATTATTTCATTTTACTTAGTCCAGATGAGGCAGGAATGACAAGTAATTGTTTTCCAAACAAGATTAAAAGCCATTACTTTCCAAATACAAGATGTAGTAGGTAACTTCAATAAAGAAATGCATGCTCACAGGATGTAGCTTCTGTACAGAACCAGTTAGGAAAACTGAAATATGTGCATCTGAAGTGAATATTCTGCCATTATTCCCCATGTTTAAATCTTACATGTAGGAAGTAAACAGGACAGCAGCACTCCCTGCTGCTTTTTCAGTTATCTTCACACACTAAGTCCTTTCAATCAGTGTGTTGGGGAAACAGAAGAGCTAAGCAGGTTTTGCTTCTCTTGTCTGAGAGCACGACCTGAGAATAAAACCTTTATAAAGAGCCATACTACAAGATCCTGATCACTCCATCTCCCAAATACAGAAAATTAGGATTACATATGAAGAGAAAATGCTGATACTGCTAGGATCAGGGCTTTGGTTGATTTCCAAAGGCATCTGGAATAAATCTGGCATAAAGCAAAAACAGCCCAGCCTAAGCTTCACAGAAAGTTTGAGCACTGCAAACCAAACTCCAGACCAGAAGAGGAGGAGGATGATCCAATTATGACAGCAGCTTGAGGATTTGAATTATTGCCTAATTCCCTGTATCGTCTCATACCCCTGTGTGAATATAAGAAATTCCTTTATATTCTTCCACCTTAAAAAAAAAAGAGAAGAAACCCAAAGCACAGCAAAATTTCCCTTTCACAGTAAGACTGCACATTTATAACAGCAAAAAAATCTATAGAGCTATTTCCCAGTTTCCATACACACAGTGATTTGAGGAGATATACATACACACAAAGAAGTTTTAGCTTAGCCAAGCTCATCTTCTGTTGCCAGAGGAGAGTTCTGCTTTTCCAGAGCCTTGACTCAAAGTTCATGATCCCAGCTGTCCACACAGCATCATCTTGTTAACTACAGACAGTGTCTAGGTAAAGTCACCCACACACCCTTTAAGTGCACTTAAACTGATTCCTGACCTTCCAAACTTCTGGTTTAGAATGGTTTCTAATATCTATTGAGAGATGTGCAACACAAGCATTTATTACAAATCATCTTTTTAGGATATAATCCAAGCAAAGTTTTAATTCAAGTCTCTCCCATCCAAGTGGCCTGGCGTGTATTGTCTTTTAAAGATTCTAAATACAAAGGATTACAGGGGTCTGATATTTCACATCTCACTTGCCCAGATGGCATGCCTAAAATCAAGTGCCTCCTCTTACTATTTACAATTAATTTAAATAAAGCTGAAATCCAACCAAGTTAATCCCATATAACTACTGAAAACTTGTCAACTCGAACAAGTTCTGCATGATGACAGACAGTTAACAAGGATAATGTCTGTGATTTTCTTGATTTTGAATCTGTGGTAATACAACAGAGTAAGGGTGATATAAGTGATTCCTGAGACTACTAAGCCAGGTAAGAGATCTGTGAAAGCAGAGAATATGCTATTCCATTAGCAAATGGAACATCTGCAAGGCTTCAGTACTTTCGGATTAGATGGGAAGGGAGAATTCAGTGAAACAGAGAACAGTGTGTCTAAAAAACTGAGGCTGTATTTAATCACTAGGTCACTTGTTGGTGGCAGCACCAGACTTTACAAAATATTAAACTTAACAACCCTTCAGGTTCCAATCCAAGGGCATAACCAGATGATCTCGAAAACCCCTGGCAACACAGAATGAGTATCTTTGCTGCCAAAGACAACCAAATAATCTTCTGCAACCCAACAGGAAGAAGGGCCAATCAGTGGCCTTCACTAAATACCTGCTGCATCTGACAAGTTTTATCAAGCCGAGTGCAATATAGGCTTAAGAAGAGGTAAGTCAGTTTTCCAAACAGGAAACAAGTAGGAAGGCAAACACGGAAACTGGAATTTAACAGTTAAGTTGTGAAAGGACAAAAACTTCAGGCTTGTCAATAGAAACGGGTCCTTCAAACAACACCTGTCATTTCTAAGGACAGCTGAAGAGCTGGTATCACACATCCAAAGAAAGAAATTCTTAAAATATTTGGATTTCCAAGTTTTTCCTTCACCCTGAAACAAGTCAGAAGTTATTTTAACATGCTTGCTGTGAACAACTAAATGTTTTACCTCATTCCACATTTATAATCACAGTAGGCCCAACACTTCACAAAAACCACTCACATTAAAACATCAAGACATTTTGTCAGCGATTAGCAACAGAATTTCAACAACAGTGCTTCTCTGTGGAAAATTCAGTATTTCTTCTACTTACATTTTTTAAACAATCTCTTAATCTCTAAAATTAGAGAGTGATCTATTCCAAAACCAAATGCTACTTTTAAGAGCTGCTCATTTACATCAAAGTGTTCATTAAGAGGACAACTTAAGAAGAGAAAATACTCAAAAGTATCTTTACAGCACCATAAAACACTTGTTATATCTGCTTTTATCACCCAAATAATTGTATTCATAACAAATTTATCATGCAGCTAATTTAACTTGTCTAAGTGAAAATAAGATGCACTATATTTGCAGTATCTAGTCTCAAGGGCCACATTTCATTTATTCTTCCTCCCCAGCATAATGACATATAATTAAATTGTAATCTTGCCAAGACAATTTTACACATTTCCTGTAAATACACAGATCAAAGCAAACTTATTAGCAGTTAGAGCATCTATCATCCTCCTAAGTCACTAATCACTTTATGGCAGCCCAGATAACCAGCCAATGTATAGCCAACATACACTCCACTTACACTGCTACTTTCTCTACTTTCCATTTTTAACACTAAGCTTTTTACTGAAATTTAATATGAAAATTTAGGTTACGAACGTAAATGATATTATAGAAGACGGGACCCACAATACACCGTGAAGTTAAATTTATACCACAGCTCTCAGTATTAATTTTCAGTATCAAGCACACCTTCTACAAGATACTTGCATTTGCCCAGAAAACAAAATGTAATAATTAGTCCAAAAATAAAGTGTTTAATTTACTGGAAAGACCTGCTCATTGTCTTAAAGATGGCTTCATAAAGCCATCAATTAGGATATTACAGGAATATAGATTCTGACAATTAGTTGGGTTTTCTTTCATAATGTGAACCAGTACGTGAACATTTCCTTCTGCTTATCCAGTGAAAACCAATCCTCTAATTCCAAATACAACTTCTTTAAATAGAAGTGACCTCAGTAAAACAGCATTTCTGTAGACAGCACACACCAACCACCTTTGGCACAAATAATTCTACAGTCAATTCTGATGTAACTGTGGCAAATTCCTGGAGAAGTCCAGAAGCTTACAAGTGATCAATTCAACATTCTACACCTCAGTGTACAAGCACCAAAAAATAGAACAAAATGCAATGCAGACAAAGCAATGTGTATTTTACCAAGCTTAGAGATTTCAGAAGACAATTTTAGAGCATGTTACTGCTTAAATAAACATAAATCTCTACTTATTAGAGCAGAAAACATTTTATTTCAAAGTTTATTACTTAAAAATGAATACCCACCTCACAAAATAACGTAAGCTTGTCATCTGGTAGAAGACCATTAGCTTCATCTAGTAAAAAATCTCTTCGGATAAATTTCTTAAACCCCCAGTCCTTGCCTTGCACAAATCGATATGCTCTTTGGCTTTCTGATAAAAAATTGTGTACAAATACAGCAAGTTAAAGGAAAGTATCAACAAATAACACCTAATTCCACAAGGTTAAGTGTTAAAAAAAAAATGAATCAATTTCACACATTTGGATCACATGTCACCTTTCTAGAAAACACAGAACCGATTAAAACCTTTTTTAATATTGTAATAGTGTTATTTTATTAAACACTTGATGGAACTTAGTAGAGCACAATTTGCAATTCAAACCATATCATTTCCTTAGATCTCTCTGGCACCATCCAGCACAAGGAGTTTTTCAGTGAGTGTTTAAGAATGCCAGTGTGTCAAAACAGGAATTGTTCAGAGGGAAGCACCATTACAATGAATTTGTCACCACAAACCCATCCTGACAACCCTATGCAGTTGTCATAACAATGTGGTTTGACTTCTTCCTGAAATGGAAAATCTTGTTTCACAGGTTGAAATTAGTTTGAAATACAGTAAAAGCATTAAAATAGCAAAAGAGAAATAAAAGATTTCAAGCAGTAAACTATTTTTTAATTAAGATAAAAGATATTTTAAAAGATATTATTTATATTTACCTTTTAGCCCAAGTTACGAGAATTTTTTTATTTAATCCATCAGATTTGCTGTGACCACACAACTTTTTTTTCCCAGTTCTAATGTTCACAGCCGAAAAATAATTCCCACAGTTATCTCAGTGCAATCACATGTAAATTCAGTAGGATCACACATTTTACATGGCTGGTTCACTGAAAAGTGGCCATTTGTTCCCCAAATAAAACCACAGGAAAGAGCACCACATACTTTAACTAAAATAGGGGAAAGAGGTTATTTGGGAATGGCTTTGAGAATTGAAGTAGAATAAAGCACATTCTGAATTATATTTAGAAAGATTGTTCAAAATGAAGACAGCAAGAATACTTCTGAAATAAGACAAGAGGGGGAAGTGGGGAGGAATCTCATGAAGAGTTCTTTAAGAAAGAACTTTCCTTTCAACTCCAAAAAAGCTGGGCAAGAAACACGTCACCATCTCATTTGCTGTATGCAGAGATGCTTCAGCCTTCCAGAAAGCAATTTAGAAGCTTAAGTCAGAAGTTTGTAATGAAAGCAACGTGTTTTTCATGACAGAATCTGTTAAAATATCATTCCTTCTACAACCTCCAAAATAAAGCCATCACCAAAGCCAGACTTCCTGGACTATTGACCTTGGCAGCATCACTGGAACACACTTGACCACGTACCACAGCAAACACACACGTGTCACACACTGCCCTCACCACCAAGAGCTGGAAAAATTATATTCACAAAGTTTTTTCACTAGGATTGTATCAAGCAAAATATCCTGTCGAGATTTTCACTGTATTTTCAGAATACACTGAAGAACAACCTGGGAGCTGACACTGCAGGAGGTGTGAGGTCTCTACCCCTGTCACCTCGTCACACTCCTGTCCATGCAGAGCACAGAAGCAGAGGGAAATGCACTTACTGAAGTGCAGCGTGGGCTTTGAGGGCGACAGAACAAACACACAACACTGTTCATATTTCAAAAATCTGTGTACCGAAGAAGAAAATCACATTTTAAAAAAATATTGTCTGGAGTTTTTTGGCATCTGGATTATGCTTTCACCAACTTTTAACCTCATTAAATTGAATGGAAAAAAAAAAAAAACCAGAAAATCATGTTCCCAAAAGGGTTCAAAAATTTCTTCTTTAGATTCACCCCAGTTCTTTATTCTGCAGACTTAGATTGCACTCTTAGCAGCAACAACCAGTGTTAAACCCCAAAATTAAGAACAAAAATAGAGCAGCATAAAAGTGCAAATGTGTTTTTTCTTCTAATAAAGTTAAAACGTTAGTTTGCTCTCTGTTTCATACACAGCTTCAACCCTTGAAGCAGCAGCCTATGCATGAATTATCCATTTACAACGGACATTGGAAGTGGGGCATCATTTTCCCATCTCAGCAAACACACAGCGTCAACAGAAGCAGATGGCAAATGGCTGGAGAGTCCAAGAATTAAGACTTCTGTTGGTAATTTCCCAAAGTGAAAAGATATTTATAACTCCTGTGGTGCCAAACACAGCACAGCTAACTATTGCAGAAGCTGAAGACACACCCACTCATAGGATTTTTAGCACTGCAGGGGATGATGAACCAACAGAGAGCTGATGGGCCAGGATTTGGGTGTTTGCTGCAGACCTCCTGGTCAGGAACAAACAGGTCACTGGAGATGGGGGTCCTGGGTACAACTGATCAACAAGAACCCACCATGAACCCCTAAGGCAAAAAAGGACCTGCAGGACCTGGCTAAAGACTAAAACAGGCTGCCCAGATAAGCTGTGGAGTGTCCATCCTGGGAGCTCTCAAAGCACCACAGGTCCCAAGCAAACTGCTCAGGCTGACCCTGCCTTCAGCAGGGGTTTGGGGCCGGCCAGCCTCCGGAGCTCCTGTGCAAACTCAGCAATTCTGTGCTTCTCTGATTATCTCTAAATAGTTTTTGATGCAGTTTCACATTTTATTACGAACGCCAATCCACTCCCGGACTGTGTCAAGTCCAAATGTATACATTCTCCAAATGATTCTCCAACTGTACACGAGTGTAGCTTTGCTCATACAAGCTCCAGAAGCAGGAAGCTTGCAGGGACTGAAGAAACCACCTCCATCAGTGTAAGAGGATTAATGGAGTGAAACATGCATGTGAAACATACATATTTACCTTCCTTCCCGTGAGTCCAATAATTTAATTTTTACATTTGAACTCAGTTCTGTGGATTTAATTTAGAGATTACAAGTGGGCCTAGTTACTTAAGGAGAAATAGCATGAACTTTGGCTATAAACACTGCAGAACTATAGACTTTTTGTAAGAAATGCCGAACTTGCAACAAAACAGGACCTGAAAAATCTCTCAAGTCCTGGAGTGGAAGGGAAGAAAAATAAGAGATATTCTTCACATGCAGGAGTTGAAGCAGCACAAATTCAGTGCAGATCAGCATAAATTATTCATTTTCACAAGAATCCCAGCTTTCCCAAAAAGCATTTCCAATGAAGGTTGTGCTCACAAGTTTGAAACTAGGAGCCTTCCATACATTTTTCATAGCAACACAACAATTAAACCAAATCACCAGCTATTTCAAAGTCTTCTAATTCCTTGGGTACACAGCTCACGTTTTTAAACTGATAATAGTGCAAATCAGCTGAAATAGACCAAAATATTGTTAAGGATGTCTAAAAAAAACCAGCCATGTTGTCCTAATTAACTATGGCAATCAAACACCTCCGCTGTAGCTACAAACAAGCAAATACACCTCTACTAACAGGAAGCAAGAGTAATAGGCTGGAAAAACTAAGTGACAAGGACCCAGAGTAACAGCAGTTGGCAATGTGCTGTAATTTATACTGCTCAGGATAGAATTAACACAGCTCAGTGATCAGAAACGTGTGAAACATGAACAGGATTTTATAATTAAGTTTCTAAAAGGAAATAAAAAAAAGGTTATTTTTAAATTTTATCTCAGTATTAAATTCTGCTCTCAATTGAAAAAAAATTACATTGCTGATGTTCCTCAGGATGTTCTTACAAAAGCACATTAATATCCCCTTACCCATTGCTTTTGTTTCTTCTCTCTTAGCATTCAGCAGGGAAAATTTGAATTTTGCTCGGACTTCACTTTTTGGACAACTGACTAAAAGCAAATACAATGACAAGTAGTCTTTGCTTTCATCATCTAATCCCTTTGGATTCACTCTCAGGCACCTGAAAAAAATAAAGAAATTGTAATTTTTAAATGGTACCCAGAATAAATTCAGAAATATTTTTACAAGACACAGTAATAAATGCTACTGAAATAAACGTTTCCCTTGTGAATGCTGACACTTTGAAATTAGAACCAATCCATATCGACAGTAAAACTCCAAGAAGTGTCCAAGTTTTAACATTTATTTGTAATTTAACTTCACAATTTTTGTGAGCAAAAAAAACCCCAGAAAAAAACCAAAGCATTTGCTCAAATAAAGACCTTACCACTTCATTTTGTCATTTGGCCCTGATGAAAATGTAGAACTCTTTAAAACTTCACCCATTTCTTCACGGCAAAAACTGAAGTTATTAATGGTCCACATGTATGAAAATTTTACTACTTTAACCTGAACAAAAGATCAGAAAATGTTAAGAAAATTTAACTTGCATACCAAGCATTAACTATGAGAACTACTTAGACTGTCAGCTATAATTTTTCAATACATCAGTAACTTTAATTTAGTTTTTCTTAACAATTATTATGACAATAATAGAAAAAAAAGGCATTGGAATTTATGTAGATTACCTGTGTGTAACACCAGCTTTCAGCCACAGGTCCACTGGACATCTCCCCAGGAGGAGGTGGGGTGGGAACCCTTGACATTGCCACTTATTGCAGGTTTATAGTATCAAGAGAGCAATCCAAACTTCAGCAATTCTCCTAAAAAAAGTAATTCACACATTTTGTTCACCCTTTTTGAGGTGTGGGAAACACAAAGACTCTTATTACTGTGTTTACTAAATGATGCGTCTGAAAATTGAACCTGAGAAGAGGACAGTGGCTCTGCTGGGTGTCACACATTAACAACCACTGGCGCTCAAAACCTGCAGGCTGAGCCCTCACACAATAATTTACAAAAATAAGCACCTCTGCATCATACATCACCACTAATGACAATATTTCAACACCCCCTTTGCAAATTACCACTCTGGCCACTCCAGAAATGTTATAACTTTCTTCAGGCTCTTCTCCTTTGATTTGCAGAGTACCCAGAGCACTCAGTTAGTAGCACAATGCCTCAGCTTTCCACCCAGACATAATTCAGAAGAACACTCAGCCACCTGAGAGTAGAATAGGTTCACACAACCTTGAGATTTCTGAATGGAGGGTAAGAAATTAAACCTGCACTTCAAGTAGTATTTTCTTTCACAGGTGCCTTCTATCTTTAACACCAACAGACACAGCTGAAGAACTGTAATCACCACAACCATGTGCTCCTTTCCTCTCAAAGGACAAAGCTGGAAAACAGCTTCAGTCAACTCTCCAACCCTGCAGAACTTTCCCAACAACAAATAAAGCGATTTTGTTGTGAACTACCACCACCTAAGAGAGCACTACAACTCCTTCTGCCCATCAGGAACTGAGTCACTTGCCCAGATCCCTCACACCTGCCTACAGAGCAGTCATTGGGCCTGGCTAATAAAAGAAGGTGGGCCCATGAGAGAGCAGCTCTGGCTTCCTGGCTGGCTCTCCTTTAAGGGAGGGTCTGCTGTCAGCTGGGGACAGGTTCCTGTCACAAGCACAGCCTCTCACTTAAGCTGCTCCATTAAACTGCTAAAAAATGAAATGAACCCTAATCAAACCAGAAGAAAGTCAATTATTTCTGCCACAAAACATTTTCTCTTAGTACAGAAAGTTTCTTTAAACATACCCTATCACTTAAAAGCAACCATCTTTCTGCAACATCTGACTGCTTCACTCTATAGCTCTTTTTAGCTGTGACTGAACAGCATAAATTGTCTTCCTAAAAGGTTTGACTGCACATCACTAATCACGATGGAACTCTCCAGGGATGGAGCAACACTTAGAAACAAGGTTTTATGCAAACATTGGTAAAAAGACACTGCAAGAGCATGTACAATTCAGTCAAGATGTGAACAAGTTTATTACTCCTACAGAAAGAATTCTGCTGTGTGAATTGCTATGATCCTCACTGGATGTTTTCCCACCTGCCTTCCTGGTACTGCTTCTCACTCCCGGTATGAAGTAGCCCTTCCACATCAAAGCCTGCTGACAGGGGATTGCTCTGAATCACGTAAGACCTTGAAAAGAAAGCTAATTCCCAGTTTTCACCAGATGAGGAAGCAGATGCTGTATAATCATATCCCTTAACGAACCTCTACCAACAGATCTGCTATGACAGGGTGAAAACAAAATACTGAATAGGTCTCCTGCAAGATATAGATCCCTGAGACATGGAAAGCTAATCATAAATACAATTCAGCTGTCTTTAATAAATGAGTTTTCCCCAAATAAACCTTATATTTGTGGCAATATTCAGTACTTCATTAGTACTTTCCATAAATGAAAAACAAACAGCATCCCTAAATTTAAGATAACCAAACCTGTTTGCCTCATATTTTTTTAAGCAAGAAACACATATATTGTGCATGTCGTGTTTACAGAGTTTTTGCTTACATGTTTACAATTGGTTTTGACTCTCTGTACAGAACCACCTACAGTAAAATTCCTGGAAAGGATACATACATTTTGCTTTCATAAAGCAAATATTAGCACTTACATTACTATTATTTCTGGAAGCACATCCTACTCAGTGGTAACAACTGAAGCTATTCCCCAAACGCAACGGATTTGACATAAAACCATATCCTGAAAGGGTCAGAACAGCTTACCTCAGCCTTACTGAACCTGCTTGCTGCTCCTCCAAAGCTAAAAGCAAGAAGAAATACAGCCCATTCCTTATTCTGTCATTTGCATGAGATGCACAGATCTGTCTCGTCTCTCCTCTGTACCTCAATTCTTCAGTCCATTAGACCAGTCAGCTCCCAGTAACCATGAAGGAACAGCAGATCTGAGCCAAATTTGCTCTGAAGGGGTTTCTAAATTGGAAAAGCCTGAAAATAACTGCTGTACACAATCTCTTTTAAGAAAGTGTTCAGTGACCTTGGGCCAACTACCAGTAGTTATCTGCCCACTCCTGTCTCACAGCTAAATCATCTTGATTCACTGAGAATTTAACTCTAAGCAAAGGTAGTTATTTGCAATTATTTTCAGGTCCATCTGTTGCCTTGATTCTGTACCCGTTCTGCTCAGGGCATCTGTACTTCAGAGGCTGCTTCCACCTGCTGCAGGGCCTTTGTTTAAGGAAGGCCTGATTTTACCAAAGTACACTTCCCAGGTCCTTCTGAATAGCCACAGCTTTTTGTAAAGTTTCCCCTTTACAGCACTAGGACCGGACAACTGATTTTCATGACCTCCTGATACATCTCTGAGGATCACATTTACACCTCACTTTTTTTTGCATGGATTTACTACGCCAATCACATTTTTAGACTGAGAAAACTGGCAGAAAGCAGTAACTTTAAATCCTTGATACTGGGAGTCTGTGTTGAGGAGCTGTCTGTACTTTTTAGTACACCTGGCCACACAACTTAAAAAAAAAACAAGGGACCAACCAAGACAAACTGAATAATGGAGAACGAATAAACAGAGCATCTGATGCTCTGTTAACACGTACCAAAACACAGGGAGAAGGATGGAAATGGTTTAGCAGTAGTGGAGATCTGCCCCTCACTTTACTTAATCAATTAATTGGGATTTGGGTGGGGTCATAGGGACATTTATCAGAACTACAAGGTGAGAAAGAACATAAGCTTTAAAGATACTGTCCTGAAGTGCAGAGATGTTTTGAGAAGGGCTTTTGCAGTCCTCAGACTGACAGCCAGACCACGCTGAGTGGCCACCAATGGTCACCAGGGCAAAGTGGACCCTGAAGGTGAGAAGAGACATGCAACTATACACTCACCCTTTGTTCTACTGTGCTCTGCATGGGGAGGAGACTAAATACTACTTTGAAGACATTTTTTATGAATCATTGATTAGCCACTGTCATCAGCTCTGACAAAATGGTTTTTCCAAGTACCAACCCCTCATCACAGCCTATTAGACCAAATGGCTGGGAACAGAGAGAGCTGCAGTTCACAAAACCAGTCGGAGAACAACTGGGAGGAATTGAATCAGTGAAGGGCAGGAAGACAGGTTGCTATCTGCAGGATGAAACAACTTAGAGGGACAATTTTCATGCTAGAACCTGCATTTATTACTCTGCAGGCTATCATGAACAAAGCAGCAGAAATGACGGAACATTATCAAACAATAGCTCCAAGAGTTTTCAGGCAGTGCTGTGCCTGTCTGGACACAGCTCAACAAACCAGTCCATGTGGCCATTCTGCCAGGCTGAAATGTCTGACCATCAGGGCAAACATGCACTCGGAACAGGAAAATGAGCTTTAATGGATGGGGTAAACGAAGTTTCTGGTTTTCAAAAGGAAAATGACATGTATTTTTAAAGGGTGTCAAGTTCCTTTGTTTGGGGTTTTTTCTAATGAAGTGATATACTCATGCTGAATGTTGTACAGCAGTCAGTGCTGATTCAATTCAGAGTTTGAGTTCACTGTCTTTCTTTAAAAAAAAAAAAAAAGGAGAAAAGGTCAAAGGTTCTTTGCTTGTACTTCCACACCCCAAACATTATGGGCTTATCACTTCTTCCACTGGTCTGTTAAGGAAGGTACTGGCTTCACCTGATAATCGTTCTGCAAATAGACCAGATTCTGTTAAATCAGGATCTTTGAGGAGCTGATCTTCCTACAGTGAGCAGTAGGCAGAAATAACATGAAAAAAGGAGGATTTCTCAAAGCACATTTTATTTAGGAATTAACTGAAGAGCTCTCCCAGTCAAACAAATACTTGTGCTCAACTTAAAGCCATCTGAAATTGATTATTTTTAATTAATTACCTGCATACACAGTGTAAAGAAAGCACAGGCTACCTTTGAAAAAATGTACTTACAGAGATTGTCATCAAAAGCTGGATCAGCTCTCTATTTTCCTAACTTTTAAAATGAGATCTTAAGATTCAAAGTGACTTCCTACATCAATAACACGACTTTCAAAAACATTATCTTGTTTCCCCTCTCTGAAATTGAGTACCTTATTCTAAACAAAGCTACTTTTCAACCTCTCAGAGCTAGACAAGAGCACATTCCCAGTCTCTTACATCTTGTGCTGGGATTATCTCAACTTTCTCACTGAAAAAAGTGACTAGCTCGTTAAGAAAGCACCACATACATAGGAAGACACAAAGAAGAATTTTCTACACCCCCAATAGTAAGCCCACAAAACACTTCATAAACCTATTTGAAGAACTGCCCTGTTCAGAGGATGTTGGGCCAGCTCTCTCATAAGGAGCAGCTCAGTGCAACCAGCAGATCCCAGGAGTTGTCTCAGGGCAGTCACAGTGGAGCAGGTGCACATGAGGTGTTGCACATTAACCACTGACCACAGCAATGGTTTACCTCGGTACTTCAGTGAGGGATTGCAGCCACCAAATTGCTGCTAGGAATGGCTGAACAAACTGTCTTCTGCAGGGTACCCAACACACCCCCAAAGTCAAATCCAGCCTGCCAGAACCCAACCCACAGATAGTTCTCCAAGCAAATCAGTGACCCTGTCCTGCTCCCTCAAGAGCAAGAAGAAAAGCACACTGTGAACTGGGTGATCAGTTCCTGCTGAGCCTCTTCCTTCCAGCATCCCTTCTTCCCAGGGCTTGAGCCTCCAGGATCAAAGTGGCTCCCTCCCGGGTCACACCAACAAATTCCACGTGTATGTACTCCATATTCCATTTGGATGGTGATGGTCTTTTCCTGAGCAGGGCTGAACATTGCACAAAATGCAAAGCTGTTATGAAATAACTTTTTGTCCCTTCTCTGGAAATACTGGTATTTCATCACTGACTGAAATAAAGATCACCTTCTGAAACTGAACTGACTAATAAGACCCCAATCCTCCAACTTTTTATTCCTAATAAATACATAATTGAGAAACCAAATACAGTTTGTGAAATTTTGAGGGCTTGGTTTTTTGAAAAAAAAAAAAAAAATCAGAATTGAGTCTTTCATTCCGTAAAATCAGCTCTCAAAAACCCATTCAAAATAAACAGTTACAGAGATACTAATCTAGTTACAGAGATACTTATTTCACTTCCTCTCATTAAAGGATGACCAGAAAATAAAGTATTACATAGTATTATATCATTAACATATAAGTGTTACATATAAAACTATCTATCAGTATTTGTTCAAGGAATCAGTTTTGTTTTTCAAATTACAGAGAAGGAAAATTCTTGGGAAAAACACCATCATCACTTCTTGGCTGAGAAAGAATACATTTATGAATATAAAAATGAAGGAAACAAACAAAGCCAATCAAAATAGTTATGTCTGAAGTGGACATTCTAAGGCCCAAGACAAAGTTACTTCTGCAGTGTCCCATCTGAAGCAACATTCCAGCTGGATCACACAGTTCTAGGTAGCATCAGCTTATGAAGGCCAAACTATTTAAGAGCAAAAAAAGCCATGTCCCTTTCTCATTGATCACAGAAGGATTTGTGTAACAGCCACCCCCCACCTGGGTCACACTTACTTGGTGGCACAAAATGCCTGTGGCTTGAAATTTATTTTTTTTCTGTTTAAGAGTTTGTCTTATAAGCCAATTATGCTGAAATAAATTCCCAAGATTTTTACTAGTAAGCAGAAAAAAAAAAATGGAACTTTGCAAAAAATAGGATTGTTTTTTTAATTAGGAGGATTTGCATCCCTTCACAATTGATCTTTTTTGAAAGGGCTTGAAATTTATTTCCTAAACAGCTAACTATTAAACTAAGTTTCCTGCTGGATGATCCACAACACAGTAACAGATGTCTGAAAGGTCTATTAAGCTCAGGCAGTTTTCCAATTTATTCAGTTATTATCTTCTCTGAAGACAGACTCAAGATATACCCAAGAAAATTTAAATACAGTGTTTAGCATTTATTGATTTTAATCCCCATCTGTCATTGCATCATTTGAGTGAACAGAATTACTCACCCTTACACAACTGCAATCACATATTTCCATCCCCTAAGTTAGAAAACCTATAGGTTAAGGATGTACTACACATTATCTGTAATACTTCTAACATGAAAAATCTCTCCTTTTTGGGGCAAAAGACGGGAACAGCAGTTGGGCTACACACAGGAAAACCCTGCGACACTTACTGAAGAGGCAGCCCATAACAGTCACAAAGGTTTGAGGCTTTTTTAGAATATGGTATTAAAAAATGTTTATTTAAGTATATGTTTGCTCTGGAACCACGAAGTAGCAACCAAGTTTACACAAACCCAAGCTTCGGGGCTTCAATCAGAAGCTCTGGCTGCTCCTGTGTGCTTCATGCTTAACATCTCACCCTTGCACAGCTCTGCTGGAAGCCTGTGCCGGGCCAGGAGACACAATCAGCAGCCACACCACGAGCCAATTCATGACTCTCTCCACACTGTTCCAGTGAGAAAAAAAATACTACCATGGACTGGACTGTGACAGCTGAGAAACTCCATATTACACCCTGTCACCCCTGCCTGGGGACAGTAAACTCCAGCAAAGAGAGGGCAGGCAGCTGGGGTCACAGACATCTCAAAATAGCTGCAACTAAGACTCCGGAATCTAAAAGCACATCCCCATGGTGGTTCCAGCAGAAAAGCCCCAGCAAGGCAAAACACAGCACATGGGAAATGCCCAACTTTTCAGGAGAATGGTGGTGTACCTATAACTGACAACAAGGAAGTCAGCAGCTCAAAAGTAGCAAGACAGTACCTATTAGTTCTACAAACTGTAAAGCTGAGTACGCACCATTTTCAGGCTTTTCTCTAAATTATCTTTCCTATCCTAAGCCTTTGAAAAATGAAGTTGAATTTTACCTCAGCTGAGAGAAAGCCCAAGTGCTCAGCAGAGCTGGAGCTATAACTGTCTAGTTTACATCAGCCAAGCTTACTGACAAAAATTCCTCAGCATTAGCCTTGCATTATTGTTCTGTAATACAGGAAACCCACTGTGCTCTGTATTAGATATCCCAGGCCATTCCCTACAGCAGTCATCCATACATTTCCCTGGAGAAGAAATGCAAGATTATTTCTTATAGCATTTTTCATTTTCATTGCCCAGTCAAGTTTTACGGGACCCAAAAGAGGGGTATTTCCACCACAATTCCTCTTGGGAAACTATTCTATTCAAATAATCTATTGCTGTTGGGGTTTGTTTCCTGGTATACAGCCAAACTGATCTTTTCCCCTCCTTAGTTTCACTCCATTACTCTTACTCCAACAAATCACTGGCATGTGAAAGTATATTAAATGAAGACATTTTTTCCCTAAATGCTTCAGTTACACACAATCAAGAGTTCACCAAATTGAAAATGCTAATCTTAACCTTCTTCTTTGCACTTGGAACAGAAGTTTGTATTAGCCAACAGAAAGTTGATTTCAATCACAACAAGAAAGTATCTTTCTCTAGCAGATTCAAAGCTAGCCTGGGGTGGTTTAGGTTGTTTTGGTTTTCTTTTAAAACTCGTAAGATTTGTGAAAAGCACTGGCCTACGCTCTCTGGAGACAGGTGTTTTCATTTCCTGCAAAGGAGCTGTACAGAGCAGCACGATGTTCTCCTCATTAACCTCTGCAGACTGGCATCACCTGCAAAGCTCACATCGAATTGCTACAAACTGCTTTCAGCAGGCAAAAGCTCATACTCACAGATGTTGTCAGGAGGGGGGTTGATCATTCATTTGTTGCCCTGTTACCTCTCACGGCAAACCAGTGGTCACATTTGTGCATACAGCTGCATCCTGGAGATTCTGAGAGTCACAGCTCATTTCAGGCCTGCTATATGCCTGAGTGTCAGACCTTGAGACAAAAACAGCTCATACTTTTAAGCCAGGAAATGGAGAAAATAAAAAAGCCCAAAACCCAATTCTGCCAGAGGACCAAACTGCATTTGACGCTAATTTGCCCAAACAGTCTTGAAATTGAACTAATCCACAACAGCTGATTAGACACATCCTAGGAAAGATAGGCAGGTCAAGAGGTAGAGCTGCACACACGCTTGGTGTATATGAAGCAGGAATCTCTAAAAGCCATCAATGCAAGCAAAATTTGACCTCTCAGAACTGGACTGCAGCTCAACTGGGTTAGACCCACAGAGATGAAGAAAATCCTAAAAGTTCATAGAATCATAGAATATCTTGAGTTGGAAGGATGAGTCCATCTCACAAATTAGTGCAACAGAAACTGGCTTCTGAATTTCAAAGACAAGTACACAACTTCTACCATTCTATTGTTCAAAAAACACCCAGGCACTGTTTTGCTTATACTTTAGGATTTAAGAACCATTCAGATATAATCTGTTTAAGATCCCCTTTTCCACAACAAAAGCAATTCAAAGCTTGGCAGTTCCCTGTAAGTTTCCCCAATTACAGCACAGTCTTAGTTGCTCAAGACAGAAGAAAATTTCCCAAGTAAGCAGCAAGGCAAAGAGGCTGGCACAGGCCTGTCGGGGTGGCCGGCCGGTGGAGTAAATAGATTTGGTTTCATCTTGGGTGCTGTCAAACAAGGCAGACCAGAAGCAGATCTGAGTCTGCTGCTCTTTGCCTCCATCCACAGAAGACACAACCCTGCTGTGAATCATCCCGAGGAGGCCACCTCGTCACACACACGGAGCAGTGCCTGCAGTGCCGCCACAGAAAAGTGCTCTCCCAGAGCACTAAAACAAACAGAAGGCAAAAAATGCAATTTACTATCAGGAAATCAAGAAGTCAGCCAACACCACGTGCTGAGCCTCCCTTTACAAGTGACTCTGGAAACCTCTGAAAGCTCAGACACTGTAATTTATTAGTAACCCAGACTAACACTTGATGATGTTACTGCCATATATCTTTCCCCTCAGCACTCAGTGAGCAGAGTCTCACACTCGTTGGAGGGGATGGCACATTTCCAAACACAACTGCTATTTAAATCATTAAAAATGATGTCTGGCCTGTAAAACAATATTCAAAACCACTGACTACAGAATAAAGGTGGATTTTGTTTGATGATCTTATTAATATAACTAATCATAGCAACTAACTCTGGATATAAAGTTTGCCACACACAAGTTTTGAGTAGGTTACTGCCTGTGGAAGATTTTCTTTCACTTCTATCATGGTTTCCTTCTCTCTTCCCTCCCTTTTTTTTTTTTTTAAAGGGAAAACCCACACTTCAGGAGAATGTTACTAAAAAGGCATTTTTTTTGCCATAAGCAAGACAGGAACTCCCCTAACCACAAGCCTCTCATGAGATGCAACAGTATTCATTCAAATCTTTCGGATTTATTTACTATATTTTTTTCCCCTGGATCAACCACCTGGCCCAGTGGATTTTGCAAAACTCACAAAAACGTATTTACGCAAACTTCATCAGTAAAAGAAGTTTCAGTTTCTTAGAAGCTGTATCACCCATCGCAACATAAATATTATTCTGCTGCCATTTTTAATTCAAATTTGTTCGCTATATGCACATAAGTAAACAGAGAAAATCTACCTTGACATATTCTGCAGAGATCAGAAAAAAACACTGAAAACAGATTTCATACATTTTATTCCTCTGAAACCACCATATGCCAAGTGCCGTGCCAGACCCAAGAGTGAGATCACACCCACTTGGACAACCCGTGCAGCAATGCATTACATTAACCTGCAACCACACACATCAGCCAGGGATTGCAGACAACTTCATCTCCAGAATAACATTTTCAGAACTGAAATAATATGACTTTAAATAAGCTCATACCGACTCTATGCAGAATCTTCCAAATGCATGAAAAAACACCTAAAAATAGGAATAAATCCAGATGTACACAAATAATTGCTGCAATTAACTTTGCACACAGCACAGACACGTTAGTTAAAATGACTGTTTTGTCCTGTTACAGGAACAGTTATTCAACTTGATATGTAAATATCAGTGTGCCCACTGGTACATCTGATACTTACAAAAGGAGCTAAAATTTAATATTTTCCTTATATATTGCTCCATCCCTGAAGCTGAAGCAAACTATATCAACCGCCTGTTATCTAAATGCGTTTCAAAATAATTCTGGTTTTATCTTCAAGAGTTTCGATTACAAACAAGTAACTCTGAAATTAATCTCGGTTAACAAGGAATCTATCTGTCTTAAAATGTAAGAAAAACTGCCACTAAAGAGTGCTGGTTTTGTTGCTGAGGTAATGTCTACAGATGAAGTAATTCAGAGCCCTATTGTGTTCTGCGCTGAAGACAGTAAACATGTGTCTCCTCTAAAGAATTTAAAGAAATTATTAGCTAATCTGAATAATTAGACTAATATATTAAGCGCTTGAAACAACAAATTACTTGTGTTTGGATTTTATTTCAACTTAACCCAGTGATTTCTAACTTAAACTTTGTGTATTGAAATCATCTGTCCTTCAGAGGCTACAGGCCATGTTAATGGAGAAAGCAGATTCATCAATTAGAAACCGAATATGAATAAAGAAAGCCAGGAAAATGAAAACTTTTGTGAAGCTTTCCAAAGAAAAAGTCAACATGGAACAGAGAGTTAGAAAGTAGGACACCAGAGGAGAAAGTTACACCAGCTATTCCTCAGGCCAGAGGAGTTCTGCACCTACACTCAATTTCAGTTGTTGAGGAAGCAACCGCTGATGGCAATCACCCCAAACCCTTTTAGAGACACCCAAGTCTAATTAATTTGCTGAACATTCAGTACACAAGAGAACAAGGCATTTGAAAGAAATCAAGTACAAGTCATCGCCCCCCCCATTTCCTTCATCTCCACTCATAGCCCTACTCATGAATCGATTTTGCAAAAGACTTGACCAACTGGTAAGTGAGCTCTTGGGAGGGGACAAACATTAAAGGAACAACCAGGAAGGAGGCCAAGAGAAAGCTTGGCTCCCAAGTTTCACCCAGTGATCCTTTCCACTGCACAACAATAAGAGGTTCCCACCCCATAAACTTTGGAAGTTTCCCAACTGCTGGAGACATTTACTCCACCAGCAGCAGCACTGCCTACGCCAAGAGCTACTCTGTTGTGTTCTTCCCGGCACAAAACTGTTTTTTCTTCCTATAAAGCAGCCAGGTAAATTACACATCAAATGATATTTCACCTTTGAACTACTTAAGAATTCAAGTCACAATATAGTGCAAGGAGCAAGTGTCATGAGAACCGCGGTGGATGAGCTGACGCAAACTGTTACAATTAAAAGTACCACGTGTAATATTTTTCACCAAAAAATGAAGTGATAAATGGCTTCTGAGAGATGCAAGGCAGTACCAAGGATAAATAATCTAAATCAGGGAATTTGGACGTGTGAGCTCTCTGGATTATTCCATGCCAATGACTTTCTGAATCAGCTGAAAGAGTATCTCACTTTCCACTACATTTCCCAAATGCTATATGCAAACACTCATCACAACAACGTTGACAGATACATGCATGGTTGCAACGTGATTCCTTGTACAAAACATAAAAAACCTTGTAGCTGATAAAGAATAATTTTAAACCAGGCTACCAAAAACCACATTGGAAAGCTATTAAACTTGGATAAAACAGAGCAACGGAATTGAGGTTTATAGCTGAGGGTTTTTAGGTTAAGCTCTTTCCAATACTGAACACACACTCCTGCCAAAATTCCACCACACAAGTTGAATAGCTAAAACATTACCAAACCCTCACATTTATGCACTCTCTGTAACACAGTTACACACACCTCTTAAGAAACCCACTGAACTAAAGCAAGCGACCATCTTCTCTCAGCTAAAAACTACTACAACATCTAAATTACCACCACTAAAATACCTCCACCTCTCACAGAGCTGCAACAAATCTCCTCTAAGTACCGAGCACAAACCGAATGAGAGATTTCCTACTTCCATTGAAGGGACAATTCCAACAGGAAGCCTTTTGATATGAGTGGGACAAGAAGCAACAGAATGTCACAGGAACATGAACTGGAAAGTTTCTCAAGAAATCAAAGGAAGGAAGGTCTCTTGTGAATATGCATGTATTTTGTAGAGGGGAAAGGGAATTGTGGAATCATGGGATGGTCTGAGTTTGAAGGAAACTTGAAGATCATTCCATTCCAATCCCCCTGACACGGGCAGGGACACCTTCCACTACCCCAGGCTGCTCCAAGCCCCATCCAACCTGGCCTTGGATGCGTCCAGGACTGGGGCAGCCACAGCTTCTCTGGGCAATACGTGGCGCCAAGAGCCAAGGTACAAGAGCCTCTTGGAGAGCACAGGCATTAGTCAAGCACTGAGGCAAGTGCCTTCTATTTCATCCTAAAAATGCAGGGCCCAGGACATACACGAGAAAATGCACGGTCTTCATGCTTTGACTAGGAACACAGTATTTTGAAGATCCCAGGATTTTACGACTACAAGTATCAGGCTGCTGCTTCTGGGAAGTGTAACAATCTCACTTCAGATTTCCTTAGTCTCAACCAGGTTTTGCTAAACACACAGGAAGCAGACTGCTTTTGACAAGGAGATAGAAATGCCCATAAGGAGCATATGAACCTGTCACAAAAACTGTGAGGAAAAAAAGCACCAAAAATATCCACTTGTCATCAACAGGAAAATATAACAAAAAAGAAAAAAGCAGGCTGAGGTAGTTTTGTAAGGCAAGACACACAGAAGCCTAGGCCTGGGCATACCACAGCGCCTGGAAACATTCAACAGGACAAATTCCTAATTACCACCACTTCTACAAGGGTGTGAGATGCAAGGAGGAAAAAAGTGAATGCACGTGAAGAGATTGTACATGAAAGGCTGGAAAAACAACAAATGCAGACAGAAAACCTGGGAGGAATGAATGAAAAGTTAATGAGACCTAAGTGCAAGTCAACTGTTACCTATTGCTGTCCTCAGCTATTTCTTCTCCACTCTAACTTATGTTGATAATGACAACTGGTTTCATTCTCTCTCCTGTATATTTATGTTTAGGTGCTTTCAAAGGCACAAAAATCAACAGAGAAACACAACCTATAGAAAAAAAAAAAGAGGAAAAAACCGTAGTTTTCCAATATGTGATTTCAGTTGAACATGCAAAACTGTAAACAGCATGCACTGACAGCTGAAATCAGTGACTAGGACCAGGAAAAAAACTTGGTGGCTTTTCAAATTCATTTTATATTTGTCTATAGCATATACAAGTTTTTAATAGCAACAAGTAGCTTGCGCCGCCTATGCAAGTACAGAATGTAATTCTTTATTTTCACTGACAGTTTAAAAGCAGACTGAAAAGTACCAAAGTTAAAAGTTTGGCAGAAAGCTGTTTCAAGGGAATATAACACCAAGGATATTTCTGGATATTTAAAATCTCAGATTTCCAGAAGAGAGTTAAACGCAGTTTCTGCTGATGTACCAAAGCCTGACAAGTTTGCAGCTTTATATACAAAAGGCATATTGTTTAAAAATTATTTTCCCTTCCCTGAGTAAATATCCCCTTACAGAGTGAGGGGGAAATACCATGCAACAGACACACACTGGAAATCCTTCACAAACATTTATGGTTGTCCTGGCCACACATCCCAGAAGGCCCAGAGAGAGAAGCCAGATAAAATACTTTCAGAAGTGACAGTAACTGCTAAGTGTCCCTCTAAAAAGGGATATTTGTTTCCAGATATAATAAAACTTTTAGTAAAAACAGAAAAAGGGACTTTTTTAAAAAAAAACCTTTTCTTGTGGTTAAAACAAAATGCCTTGGCAGTCATACAAATGGTTTAGCTCAGAACCACTGTGGTAAAAATTCCTGTAACCATATGGGATATCTATCAAAATAATGCTTTCTGCAGAACTGATAAGAATAAGGAAGGACCCAGCTTGACTCTGTCACAGATTGGTCTTCCTGGCAGGAGGTTCGAAACAATCCTTTTTGTTCAAATACTATTTTTATAACTCTTAACACCTCTTTAGAAAATAACTGAAGAATATATTCACAAAGCAAAGCCACGTTTTAAAACAGACTGCTGATTTCAGTACCCTACAGTGAAAAAAATACCGAGAGCTCATCGATATCGCCCATGCTGTTTCCTTTGTTTCGCTGTTTTCCATTCTTTACAGTCTTTCTCACCTACTTCTGCCCTCGAACAGCCTCGGTGTGATGCAAATTCCCCCGGACTCCCGGGAATTTCAGCAGACGACATCATCAGGTGAAACCCAGCCTGAGTCAACTCCACTTCCTGACCACGTCTAAGATGGTGCGCGCAGCCCGGTGAACCGAGGGGAGCTCTCCCCACACACCATTCACTCACTCCCTGCCACAGCGTCCCTCAAACTTTGCCGCAGCCCACAGACGGCAAACAACCTTCCAACCCACCCACCACCTTTTTTGCTTTCTTACAAGACGCGAACTTCCCAAAACAAACTGCACCGGGGGGTAATGAGGGCACGGGCGGAAAACGCCGCGCTGCTCCGCGGGGCTCTCCGCGGCCGAGCGGCGGGCAGCGCTCACCCAGGGCCTGCAGGAGCCCGAGGCAGCGACCGCTGGATCCCTGGATCGCTGGATCCCCGGACCGCGCAGAGCCGACACCGCCCGCCTCGGCGCTGGGCGGCCGCGGCCCGGCCCTNAAAGGAGAGTAAATGGCAGTAAGAGTGGGAAATACAAGGAAAGAATTATGGCTGAACAGCTGGGGAAAAATCCTTGACGTTGAGGTCAGTCACTCTGGAATGAGCTCTCCAGGGAGGCAGTGGGAGTCCTGGGAGAATTTGAAGTCTAATCTAGAAAAAGCAATGCCATATCACAGTGAAGGATCGTGTGCTAGTGGAGGATGGATTCAATCGTTTAATTCTTTAATTTTTGTGTACGAAGTTGTATTATCTGTGGCCTCTTCTTTAGGGGTGTCCTTAAGATTTTTAAGGAAAATGAAAGCAAAAGGTGGATTTTGGAAAGAGTAGATGGAAGTCAAAGCCTATATGTGAAAGGTATTTTTCATCATTTGCTGCCAGCTGGGTGTGAATCCAGAGCACATGGCGCAGGATTGCGTCCAGATGGGTCTGGAATATCTCCGCGGAGGGAGAGCCCGCACCCTCTCCGCGCAGTCTGTTCCAGAAAGGAGTTCTTCCTCGTGCTCAGGTGGAGCTTCCCGTGCCTTGTCGTGGCCTCGTGTCCTCTTGCTCGTCCAGAAGTATGGAACAGCTCTCCTGAGGGGCTGAGACAAAGGGGTTGTTCAGCCTGGGAGAGAGAAGCTTTGGGGTGACCTTGCAGTACTTGAAGGGAACTGACTGGAAAGTCAGGAGGACTATTTACAAGAGCATGTGGTGACAGGACAAGGGGGAACGGGTTCAGATAGAAAGAGTAGGTTTAGATCAGATATTAGGGAAAAAAAAATTATTTTGAAGGTGGTGAGGCCCTGGCACAGGTTGCCCAGAGAAGCTGTGGCTGCCCCATCCCTGCAGGTGTCCCAGGCCAGGTTGGGCAGGACTTGGAGCAACCTGGGATACGGGAAGGTGTCCCTGCCCCCATGGCAGGGGGGTGGAACAAGGTGATCATCAAGGCTGCCTTCCAACCCAAACCACTCCATGGTTCTGTTGCTTGGCACTACCAAGAAGACCCTGGCATCATCTTCTTGGCACCCCCCTTTAGGTATTGATACACGTTGATGAGGTCCCCTCTCAGCTATCTCTTCTCAAGCTTAACAGGCCCTGCTCCCTCAGCCTTTCCTTGTAAGAGAAATGTTCCAGTTCCCCAATCATCCTCATTGCCCTCCTCTGGACCTCTGCTCGAAGGGGTCAGCAGGGCTTCTCTGAGGACTCCTTATTTACTTATTTGTTTCTTGTTTTGTTTTTCAGATGAAGTTGACCTGAAATTGTCACTCACGAGCTCCATCTGCTCCCCAGTATTGGAGCTGGAGCAGAGCCAGTCCTCAGTGACTGCTCCCCCACGTCCAGGGCTGGTGTTGGGCTCTCAACTTCTCACCCTGCCCACAGATCTGTTCCTGGCTGGCCCAGACATGGGCTTCAAGCCCTTCAGTCCACAGCCCCCGACCAGGACTCTTCTGTTCCCCCCACACGTGTTCAACCACGCAGCAGTTCTGAGAGCTGCTGGTCAGACCTGTTTCCTTCAGAACCAGGTGAATTTCTCTACATCACTGAAGTAGTTGCTTCTAAAAATAAATGGTGTGATAATTTGTGAATTACATACACAGAACTGCAAAATTCCCTGTGGAGGGCTGAAAATAAAACTTAAGCAGTATGTTTTGCTTTGTTTTTCAAACAAACAGGGCTTTAAAGAAAACATCCTCTGTGGAGACAATTAAGACCCAGTGACACCTTAATTGCTTCTCTTGAGAATGAGCACTAAGAATACACACACAGAGCATTGTGCTGTGTAAGGATACGCAGGCTAGCGAGGTTTCAAAATCAATATAACTGCATTAGTGAGGCTCAGAGCCCTGGATAATTCATCCTGCAGAGAAAAACTGCACTGACAGGGCTGTACTGCCTTTGGTAGTACTAGTTCTCTCAGAACTATTTCAGGAACCTGTTCAGCACTGCACTGTATTTTCAGATGTCTCAGCGTTTTTTTGTTTATTTGGAGTCTTTTTCACACCAGCCCTTGTAGAAAATAGCTTTACATCCACAGTCAGGACTTACTCCCTTTAGTGAGCAGGATTCTTGCAGGGGGAAGAGGCTGTTTTTATGTGGCCCATCACTTAGAAGAAAACACAGTAAACGTTTGTCATTTGTGAGAAGCAGAAATAGAACACAGAGTATCAGGGTGTTTGGTAGTGTAAGCTGAACAGATCGGTGACTGGAGACACCGTTGCAACTGGGAAGTGAAAGATGCCCATTCTTTCACTGGGCAGAATTCAGTCACTCTTACTGGAAATCAGGGGTGCATTCTAGTTGTAACTGAAGAGTCTGCAGTGGGAATCTTAGGATTTAAATAGAGTAACTTAGCACATGAGAAAAACAGTGAGTCAAGTGAATCTTTGTATCTAGTAACCATCATCTCCCTTAAATCCCACTCCAGAGAAAGTCTGCAAAAATGAATCATTAACAGAAGTTGTGGAAAACATGCGTATTTGCCAGCAGTCAAAAGGTGAGATTATATCTCAAGCATCCCTTGGGCTGAAAAGTTCCTTTGCTCGCCCTCAGATATACAGTATTGTGGGGGTGTGGGCACATGCCACAGCAGGGTGTGTAAATGGTGGCCAAGCAGAGCCACTACCACCTTCCAGATCTGGAGTCTCCACTTGGTTTTAGCAGAAGTTTAACTTATTTTCCTGTGCTTTTCACCCGCTGCTTAGTCCTGTTCCCTGCTATTCCCCCGCAGATTCCCATTTCTGCACCCTCTCAGTGCTAAATTTAAGTGCCCTACGTAGTGTTGGCCTCCTGTGTAACGTTAAGGTGGAATTCTGTCACATCTGGAGGCATCAGTGTGATTTGCATTTTGGCAGCACTTGGTGGGTCAGTTGGGATAAGTGACCCTTCATGCCAGACATTTTACCAAAACCAGAGTTTGTAATCTAGTTAGGACAGAAAATGGTAGAGGCAAACAAGGCAAGGTGAAGTGGTTAAGCACACTTCCAGGACAAAGATTTTGGCAGAGACCAGAGGGAGCACAAAACTTTCCTCTGGGTCCAGAGTGAATGCCCTGGTCATGCTTCCTCAGGCCAGGCGGGAGGACACACAGGAATATATTCTTACAATAGACACCATTTTCTGGCAGGACCTTGCTGGTATTTATACTTTCCAAAGCTTTTCACAGAAAGATGCCGTGTTAGTTTATTGTCCTAAATAAAACCTAACACTAAATGTATTTAGCTTCCAAGTTACAGCCTGAGAAACTATTTCTAAAGAAATCTGAAGAAAGCACAATGGCTGTTGTAGTTGTTTTCAGTTGTACAACACAGCCAGCAGTACTGACTCCTCTATTTAGACTTCTCATTATGAAAAAAGCTCTCATTGCACACATTTGTGTGTGGGGAAGGGTTTTTTAATGTGAAAGACCTCTGAAATAATTTTACTTAAGAATTCTCCTAGAAAGACTAAGAAAGCATATTCACATATAGCTATAAAAGGATTAGTGTTTGGAGATTCTAAGTGCTCTAGTCTGGGCAGGCAACAGGGTGTGATCAAGTTTCAGGCTGTTGGGACTTTCACCTTAGATAAACCCTTCAAAATACAAATGCTGTCTGCTGTAATATTAAACATCATATTTCCTGTGCTTCTACGTGAAATAGAGAATTTTTTCTAGGTTATTGATGAGATTTCTTCACCCTTGCTTTGTGATACGAGGTGAGCTGAATTCAGCTGCTGCACATGGTGATGTTAGCTCTCAGGGCCTGTAAATAGATTGTTTTTAGTATTACTCCCACAGATTTAAGGGAAGTACTTGCATATGTAAACATGAATTGAAATGATTTGCAAAATGCAGTTGTGAGTGGAAGTCATTTTCTACCCAATAAGTAGTCACATTTCAATGGTGAAATTATATATCCTAATTGCAGATTCATTATAAATCTCTTTGAGATATTTCTGGTGAAAGGAGCCATTTATACACATGCATGTAAGCACATTGCTGCCATAAGTTTTCAAGATCCACAACAGGATTGTGTCGCTAAAATAACATTTTTGAAAAAAATTGAAGGCAGGAATATTAATTTAATCTATTTTCTTAATCAGTGTAATTATTTTATTAACATATTCTAGAAGAATTAATGGCAAGTAACCCAAGAGAGGACTATTTCACATGCTTGCTGTTTTCTTTTCCTGCCAGTTGTCCAAATGTGAGCACTTTCTGGAGGAATCATGATAAATCTGTAGCATCTTATTTCAACCAACTCTATTTACTTTTAACAGAGCCAGCAGACAACACTGCAAATGTACTGCCAAGATGCATGGGTGACTTTGCATTAAGTAAATGCAAAGGCAGATCTAGCTGATATAAATCACAATTTTATGGGCAGTTTTAAAAGACTGAAAAATTTCAGCAGGAAAGTTTTTAGTCTTTTTATAATATAGTGGCTTCAGAATCTGAATTGCTTTTTGGAATTTAAAATTCCAGGGCGTTAAGATATCACTTAATTTAGAGTGACTTTTCCACCTTAAACTATTCTGATATTTTCCTGGACTTCCTTTCTGGAAAAGAAAAGAATAAAACTGTTAAGCCACAACAAACAACTGATTTCCTACACGGTAGTGATACAGCTCTGAAATTATTCAGCAATGGTTCAACAGAATGGGTCTTCACTTGAAAAGGTCAGTGTTTTGAAGCCAGTACTCTTCACTGTGAACTATGTGCTAGTTTTAGCAGGAAGGTTTCAGCAAAGATGCAGTTTCTCCTGAGAGAGGAGGGTGACACTGGAGGAGTGAAGTGCTCCTGCCAGTGGAACAGAGCCTGGCAGTGGGGGGTGAGTCACAGGCAAGTCTCTGCTTTTCCTGATTTAGTGAGTTTTGATCTTCTATCTTTGACCGCAGATAAAAACCACCGAGCTACTGTAACCACCAAGTCTTCTCTGTTTATACTTTGTATAAACAAACACCAGTTTTAGCAGAGACTTGAACATGGGACTTCCAAATTTTGCCTGAGCTAAGCAGCTGCTGGGTGTGAGTTTCCCTTTCTTCTTCCATTAAAAACAAATAAATAGACACTGAAAATATTTTCATGCAAAATATGAAAACATTTCAGTTTTCTAACTTCCACAAGACAGTAAAATGTTTCCCAAATAGTTTTAGTCAGTTTTTCAACACATTTTATTTCATAAGGTGCTTTTATGTTATTAGTGTTAAAAAAGAATTTATAAATCAGATTTGCTTTGTGTTGTCATGTTCCTTTCCCTCAGTTTCTCTTTCTGTTTGCTCTATTCACTGTTATGCCTTCCACTGTTATGCCTTCAAATAAAGAGTAAGGACTTCAAAGCAGGTATCCTCTCTTCCTGTGGATATTTCTTTAATTCAGAATGGCAGAAAACTTACTGGAAACTGGTTGCAGTACTGCATGACAATAATTTTTCTGCAGAATGACGAGCTGCAAATCACTATCCATCTTTGTTTAATTCCTCCTCGGTATTTTCTAATGTGGTATCACCAGTTTCTTGTCAAAAAATTCCCCATATTCCTTTCAGTCATGCACCCCAACAAATATTCTTATTTTGTACTTAGTTTTTCTTCATTCTTATATGCCAGAACTCCACAACCATGATGGCTGTGTAACCGTGTGCTGTGTCCCAGGTTTTTTCTCCTTTACTCTCCCTTCACTGCCATTGCGGGGTCGCAGGATCACAAGTGAGATGGCAGACCAGGGCTCTTATTTGATGTGCTCTGTAAGTCCCAAACCTGACAGCCACAACTGGACGTGGTAACATTTTTTTATTATAGTTTCTTCAGGGAAAGATGATTTTTTTTATTTCTTTGTAAAATTAATAGACTCTTTTCAGATCTTGCTAAAGGATGAGAAAACCTCTTTAAAGTTCTTTGCAAATAAGCATTCCTCTCCTTTCCAAAAA
>VZTI01003048.1:992635-1105096 GCA_013397865.1 Struthidea cinerea | reverse complement strand
AAAAAAAAAAAAAAGTAAAATCAAACCCCATGGTTTTAAATGTTATGCCAGATTTGTCCTTCTCTACTTCCTTCTGCTCTGCAAACAGCGCTGAAACACAAAGGGTCTTCCCTTCCACAGACTTCAGAGAGTGTGGAAACTTCTTTTTGTACCAGAAAGCAACAATAAAGAGCAAATTTTGCTTTGTGGTTTATACATTTGAAAATGGAGCCAAATGCAGTCTTTTCCTCATTTCAATACTAAGTAGCTTTTAAAATGGCTTTAAAAGTAGCTTTCATAGAGAGAAGAGCAAGCATGAAGTTCTGAATTTTATGAAAGCCCCAAACATCGTCATTTATAAATGGAGATATGCCCAGCATCTGAACACGATTCAGTTGGCTCAGAGAGCCTATGAACAGACTCTCAGAAGAATCAACAGATTCTTCACTGAACGAAGATCAAAGTGCTAAGGCACATTTAGAGGAAAAAACCACACCTCAGTTCAGTTCTGTCAGGAAGACAAGTTGTCTTGAACTTTATTACCCTTTTTGGCTGTGAGATTCTGTGGTGTTGCCTCTCGAAACAGCCTCCTGCTTCCCAGCTGATAAACAAAATCCTTAATTATGCTGCTCACAAGAGTACATTTCAATATTAATGTTCCCCAAATTCTCTTGAGTTTCATGACAGGACTTGGCGTAATTGTCTCTATGCATGGTAAAAAAAAAAACATATTCCTTCCAATGTAGCATTTTATAGGACTGAGCTCTTCTGCCATAGTTTGCAAACCAAACATTTTTAGCATGGAGCTAAATACATAACTTTTAATAATGACTAAAATAAAGCAGCATTGTCATTTCAGTAAATGCCTATTTTTAGACCTGCCAAATATGCATAACAGACGACTGGTTATTTACTGATTGTTGCACAGTAATTTACACGTGGATTTATGAGTTACACATGAAATAGCCTATTTTGTTCAGGTCTCACTCCACCAAAACAACCTGTATTTTCTCATTTTTTTTTCCTTATTGCACAGTTTTTTGGGAAATCATACATATGGGAGAAATATTAAATTTAAAGCTCATGCCTTCATGTTTTACACGCGACTTGGCCTCTGTTATTTCAGGAAGTTAATTAATCCCTAATGAAACATGATTTTACTGTGTGTCACTTTCGTTTGATCATAAATTGGTTTTCACATTTATTTTCTGAGAAATGAAAGCATTCTTACTGGCTGTTTTTTCTAATTTTTCAATTTCACCATCCCCACAAAAGTCATAATTTACACAGCTTTTTTCATCACCATTATCTATAATTAATCTGGTCATATCATTTTAATAAAGTTAAATAGTTAAAGTGTATGACTGTGACTATCTTCCAAAAAAAATATTGATTTTCAAGAGTTCTGGACCATGTACACTAGATAATAAGCAATATTAGATGTATATGTAAATAACAGTATCTTTAGTTGTCAAAATAACATAACCTGTGCAATAAGTTTGAGTTTCTGTAGGAAAATCTCCTAAGCAGAATGATTCCTGAATTTTACTGCAATTGTACAGGCTCACTGAATTTCATCTCTAAGAAGTATTGGAGATGTGCAGAAGAGATTCCCCATTCCTTGTGAATAGATGTAAGGACAAATGGCATACTCTGAACACCAGAAAGAAAACCAAACAACTTTCAGGATTATTGGAAGGATCCCAATGCAAATGCTAAACACCAGGCTGGGGACACAGAACAGCCCCATGGTTAATTTCTAACAGAATTCTGCCAGATATTTGTAATTTTGATGAAGCAAACCTTTTCATTTTAAGACAATACAGGTGCTTCTTACTTATTTTTTATTTCTTTTGGCATCTCTTTAGATTTAACACCTTTTTACATACCGATGTGTGCTGTAAGTGCTGTAGTTCTCCTTAGCACAGATTTTACACTGTTGATGTTTTCATCCAGTTCATTTCTCCTTGCTGGCAAGCATTTAGTGTCTCTAGACGTATTATGATTCATAAGATGAATAGCTTCCCCTTGCTCTGGGATCCAAGAGACCAGCAAGGAAGTATCCTATTCCTAGAGCAAAGTCTCAGATGAGTAATGTAGTGTGACAAGTGTATTACTCACTGATGGAGATCTGCTGGAGTCTCTTCAGCAGCTTAAAACTGCTGGTCAGGAAGAGGTAGATTAGGGGGACAGTGGTCTTCTGAATCAGATCATGTAGTGGTAAAACAGAATCCTTTTGCAATACTGTAATTGGATGCAAACTTCATTTGAGATTTCGGCTTTCGACTGCTTTACCAAATTTACATAACACAAATGCTAATTAGTGATGAATATTTGAATATTATACAGCAAACTCCCATGCACATTATGCTTAGGTCAAAATCCCACTTATATCAAAAAGTGAAAGTAGCTTATTTAAAAAAAAAAAAGTCTATTGACACCATCGATTTGGAAAGATGTGATATTTTCATATTTACATGTGGGTTCATTTTGCATCTCTTCATTAAAAAAGAATTTGCCATAGTTTTCCCAAGCATATATTAAAAGCCAAACTTTCTTGTAACTCAGAATTCAGGTGCCTAATTGCTCTCAGCTCTTTCTTGTTTTATACTTTGAATACGTCAAATCAAATACTTGATGTTTAGAATCAGATATTTTAATGTGGCTGTTTTATGCCTAAGCATCTCTCTATTGAATTAAACAGAATTATTCATATAGAAGGTGACTCAGTAATGGTCATATCAAAAAAGCAGCAATTCCCTGTGGAACGATTGCAAGATATTGTGTTCAAATTCAGAAAACATAAGTAATAGCTCCCTAGTGAGTCTCGGTGAAAAAGACCAGATAGGTACCAATCCAGAGAGCTATCTTGCATTTCAGTTATTCAATAATCAAAACCTGGAATGTCCTTTGAATTTTAGTATTTCAAGGTGCTTACATAAGCATGTGAGGGAGATAATTAAAAAGGAAGAAGTTAAATATGATCGTCCTGGATAACTACCTTGAACTCTCGTTAGGTGCCAACAAATCTTGAAGTGTGTTATCTCAAAGTCATTGACAGTCATGGCTGCAACTCTAAAAAATATCTTCTAAGAACACAAGGATCTGATTTGTCATCTAAACCACCTGTTTGGCGCTGCAAGCTTTAAGATAAGAGAAGATGACAGGAGCATCTCCTCAAAATGAAGAGATTCACAGGGAGCCGTGATCTCATAAGCATGGAACAGCTTGAGGCTTTTCTCTGAGTCATCTCTCCCTTAGGGCAATTTTAAGGTCACTCCTGAATATGGACAGTTTACTCTGGAGACAAGAAACAATACTTGGCAAGAAAGAAACAGATATCAATTGGCACAATAAATGACTGTAGTCCCGTTAATCAAAGTGCCTTTGAAATACTTTTGATTTGCAGCTTTGGTATTCTGTTGTTCTAGAAATCAGTTCTAATTTTTCATCCAGTACTTTAGGAAGGAGTCTGAATTCCATAACATCTGGATAGAGAGTGATTTAGTTTTAGCGCTTTGATCAGCCTTCATTGACAAAGCTTCATCAGCTATTATTGAGATTGATGTTTTAGTTTTTATTTCAAAAAATTTATGCAAGGAAGACCTTTCACAAATGTTAATTCCTTGGAGTTACAGCTACCTCAGGACCCAAAACAGAGAGGGAAATTTCCAGCTGTTGATGTCAATTATTATCACCTCATGCTTGTTTCCAGTTCCTTGGCTGCTCATGTGGAAGGAGGTGGATAGCTCTTATCTCTTAACTGTGTGCACCTTGTCTCAAATGCTTTTACCAAAGCTTGGGAATTTGGCTCTTTTTGACCTAAATGAACAATCACAAGACGAGCTTAAAGAACTGGTTCGTGAGAGCTCCTCATCAGTGGCAAACATATTTACTTATGAGAAATGTGGATGGTGGTGTTGTGTTTCTGTTCTTATTTAAAAAGGTAGGTCTATCAATTCTCTTCTTTGAAATAAATGGAAAGCTGTTTTCCATTCAGCTGGCCTCTTTATCAGAGAATTAGTTATTGAATGGTCAATGTTACTCGTTCTTCTCCCCGTGCACTGGATAACAGAGTGCAGATACGCAGCAGGGCTTTCAGAACAATGCAAGGAGAGAGAGGGTTTGTGCAAACTCATTTGTACAGGTAAGGGAAGCCTCTGAGGACTTGGGCCCAGGGCTTCATAGTACAGAACTGCCAGGATGGGTCCTGGGACCAGTTAGGGACAATGCTGAAAAAGGAAAAACTTGTGCTCCTGACATTGCACCATTTTATTCATAGCAAATTTGCAGTTATATAGTATGGCATGCTGGCTGAAAAAGCCTTAATTAGTTCTTTTGAGTCTCAAACAACCTTAGAAGTGCAGAACCTGATTGTAACTATTGCTGACCGTGGTGTCTCACCTGAAAGAAAGAAATTATGAGTGGTGTTAGTGCTACCCATGAAGGTAAGGCTGAAGTTGAGCAGCAGTTGTGGCTGAAAACCTGCAACATTTGAAGCTTTTTCGATTCCTGTGCTGTAAGGAGTCTTTCATGCAAGTAATAACTTGGATGGCACTTAGATGAGGAGTACAAGTTGAAAGACAGAAGAGTGGAGACCAGACAGTACAAATCCAAATGCACGGCTCAGACATTTGCCACAGTTCTGGGATTTCTGTAAGTAGCAGATAAAGAACAATTTGATTGTAAAGCTTGAGCTGTTACTGTTCAGCATTCCCAAGATGAAATTTGATGTCACTGAGCAGATTTATGGCATCCACAACATGGCAGGAAATACAATTAACAAGGCAAAACCGCAACACCTACAGAAAATGGTGATGGGAAAACAAATGAAGATAAAACTGTTTTTCTTTTCCATTTTTCTTATTCTTTTATTTCTGTGCTTTCCCGTTGTGAAGCAAGGACATAAAACGATTGACACTGTTACTAGGAATAATGCCTGAAATACAGGAATAAGTGTTTAGTGTCTGGTGAGAAGTGTGACCTAAGACAGAAGGAGGCTTTAGAGTGAAAAGGATCAAAACCTTAATAGCCATTAATGCAGAACAATCACAAAAGTTCAAGGTAAGAGAACAGGGAAGCAGAGTAGGCAGGCACTGTCTGACAGAGCAGACACTGCCTCTTGAGGCAGAAAAAACGCACAAAAAGCAGGAGCTAAAACACTCAGCCGAAAATATTACTGAGTGTTGTGTGGGCAGAGGAAATATCCCAAAGTTGGTTCCCTAAAGAAAATGGAAGCTGAAGCACGTGCGAGCACCGTCAGAGGCTACCAAGAAACACAAGTTGTGTGACAAGATTCTCCAAATGGACACTACTTATCCAGAAAATAACATCCTGGTTGTTATTTTGCTACTTTGCTGCAAGACCAGTAACAACCTGGGTTCTGGCTGAGCAGCAGAGCTGCAATCTTGTTCCAGCAACACTGATAAGCAACTGACACATGTCCACCAGGAGAGAACTTCAGCATTGCAGGATCAGTGGGCTGGCCATCAAAAAAATCATCACAAGATGATGTATTGTTGCCTAAACTTTTTGACAAGTGTTGGAGAAATACCCTATCTTCCAAGAAAACTGCTTCCCAGAACAGCTGAGTAAATCTCAGATGAGCCACTAACTTGATCTACCATAGAAACGTATAACTTTTTTTTCTAAAATCAAGTTGAGTCAAATTTTTTCTACTTTTTTCTTTTACTTTAAAGTGACTTCTAAAATGTTTCCTAATGAAAAACCAAAATGAAATAATTATGTAACCCAGACACAGAATATTTCTTACAAAACGTGCTGACTTCTCTCATTCCCTGCCATTTTGGACTAATAGTTAGACAAAATGTAACTCAAAACCACAAATAACTTGGGTTCTCTTCAGTATTTTGGCAAATAAAGAAGTGTTTGGCCGAGAGAATCAAGGAACATGTGCCACATTAATGAAAAACTGTGCCTTGATATTGAGTAGCAGGCAGAATTCACTGCTCTGGAATAAGGAACCGGTTCCACTTTCCACATGAGGCACAGGACAAAGCCTGAGTTGGCAAAGCTGTCCAGGAGAACCAGAGAGCTTGCACGTCCTCTGTTTGGGAATTTTGTGAATACAAAGCTCTCTGTGAGTTCATGCGTTACGTTCACACCTCACACTTTTACAAACCCCAGCCTTTGTTCTAACAGAATCTCACAAGTGACACAATTATGGAAGTGGACTAACAAACATTAAAACTGACAGAACATAAAATGTTTTCAGTTCAGTGGCTTGGATATAAGCTAGAAGCGAAGAAGACAGCACATGTTTCTTCACTTGAAAAGCTTCCCCCAGAATCTTCTTTCAGGGACAGCTTGAAGAGACAAATTGTACTCGAGCTCTCCAATCTGTCACAGTAGAGAAAAGCTTCTGAGCTGTAGAGAGATGCCTTCAAATTAAAAATATATCATTTCATCTGAGAATTTATAAACCTTTCTAGTTCAGTTGGGTTTTTTCTCTCCCTTTGAATATCAGAAATGCACCTTCTTACTCTTATCCAGATACAAACTACCAAAACAACTGTATCAATCCAAACCAAGCGTTGCAGCGTTGATTTTTTAGTATATTTTTAATGGTAGTTCTTTCTTCAAAATGTAAATGTCAACGTAGAGCAAAGCGAGGAAGTGTTTTAATGGGAACTCCAGGCTGAAGATGATCATCCATACCACGGGAAGCTGGAATCCAGGCTCAGTGATCCCACTGGAAAAAAACCAGTACAAGTGAGAAGTTATTGTCCCTCATGCAAGGAGAGCGATTTTGTGTAAGACCCTACAAAACAGGTTAATTTTAAGGCTATTGAAAAACTCAACCAATCTCTGACTTATAATACGCAGATTTAGCCCGGGAGATTTTCCTTCTTACGAGAAATCTGCATCAGTGCACAAGAATTGGTGGAATCTCATCATGCTCTGACACGATGCACATAAAATTGAAAAAGAACACTGTGTTTTCTGATCAAGTGATTCCTGTAAACACAAATTCCTTGGTGGCTGCCTATTCCGTGCTCATCTATGGCCATCTGTAGAGTTGTACTTTCATATGATCTCTGTTCTAGCATGATGTCATGGGTCATAGCCTTTACAGTTTGGTAAAGATCTTAAAAATGATCATCTACAACTCATTTTCTTCTTGCAATTCATCTTGTTGGGAAATACATCAACAAGGTTTTATTTTCTTTTCCTCAGGGAAGGTTCTTATATGTTTTTTGGTTAAGCATTTTGATTAAGTGAATCACTAAGGCTTTCTATGGAGTCAGTCACGATATTCATGTTTTACAAATGGGGAAGATGCAGAACAGAGAAGGAAAGTGACTTTCGTGGCGATACTGTAAGTGGCAAGGCTGGGAATAGAAACTGGAAATTTTTACTGTCAGATCCACTCTAGTGGATGGAGACCATTCCCTATGACTCCTTATTTTTCCAAGATTTGCTTTTTAAAAGTCATTATCCTTGTGGGTTGGCAAATAGTATGATAAATGATGTATTAAGTCACCTTTGCAAATTTAATGCAATTTTATTGCAAAATGGTAAAAGGGGATACTCTGGCAGTGTTTTGTAGAAAATTAAAACAGCAAAAAAACCCAAAAAACCATATTTTAATTCTGACTCTTTAGAATTTTTAAAAATTCTAAGAGAGTTCAAGGAATGAACTTGTAAATTTCAGGAAATTATCAAAAACATTCGAAGAAATTGTTGTAAAAGTGAGAGCATAGAAAGCCTGTAATGCCTCAAGGAAAAGGAGATGTGTAGTGGGATGTAACTCAACACCTTTCATTTGGGGTAATGATTTGAGGGTGTAGTAAATTAGGATTTTGAGCTCCTGTTGCCCAGTCACAAAAGTTTTGTGTTCCCTCTGCAAACCATCATCTCACCTAGATTGCATTTGCCAGTTAAGATGCTCTGTCTTCGTGTCATGATAGAAAACCTTTCTAAGCATCCTCATTGGTCTGGATAATTCAACAGGAGTGCAGTTTGCATCTGTGGCTGGTGTGGAGCAGATTTATGTTGCAAAGTGGTTTGACCCTGCAGAGATCTGGTTTTGGTGTTTGCAGTCACAGCCTGAGCCAGAACGAACAGTAATGACCAATCTGGAAAGAATCCCAATGTCATCACTCCTTTTACCATGGTAAAATCTCAACCAGACATGATCCTGTTTCCATTCTCTGTCTGGCTCCTTTCTTTGACCTGTCCCTGAGCAGGGTCATTCTCTGATTGTGTTTAAAGATTTAGATAGAAGAACCACTTCCTGAGCTCTTACCCCATCTGCTCTTGGAGAGACCCAGCGGTTTCTTTTAAAAATGCACTCTTGCAAACTTCACACCTGAGCTTGCTGACCCCCTACCAGCAGGTTATGTTGAGGAACCCCCACAGCACCTTCTGTTACTCTTAGGGGGTGGGAGGTGAGCTGGGTTGTGCAGAAAAGCTGCATGAAACAGGCTCAGACACTAAATAACAAGTTTCAGCCTAGAGTAAGTTTTTTATGACTGAATTATGAGCCTCCTGTAATAGAAACTGTAAGGGAAATTCAAACAGGCTATTAATTGCAGCAGTGCCAATATATTAAGATGAGTAAGATTTTCTAAAGGTATATACTAAGCAATTTCAGTTCTTTTTACTTGCTTCATTAGGAGGAAATTCTTTGCAGTTGCATTTCCAATAAATGTGTGTGCTGATTTAAGAGCTCCTGTATTGGAGTCAGTCACCTCTGCCAAAGCTCAGAAAACACCACGTTCCTAAAGCCACCTGGGTTGTACTGCAGTTACATGCTCCTCTCTGCCTTTGGCTTTCTCTAATCTTCATCTGACCTGTGGTAAATTCATGCTGACTGTTCTCGCCCTCAAGGAAATGAGGTAAGATTAAGGTTTCTAAGAGTGTAAAGTTCTGAAAATGAATATCATGGTCCTGAAGCCTCTTGGCTGTTTTAGGAAATGGTACAAGTCCACTGGTCATGATATTTTGTTCAGTTGACAGAACTGTTTTGTGGAAAGGCTGAAACTTCTCCTTCAAGAAGGCCACTTTCAGTTATTCTTCGTCAATGAAGGATTCCCCGAAATTCTGCCTGAAATTTCAAACACTGAGGGAGAGAATCAATCCAGCATTCTCCATGGCATGGTGGCTCTGTCACGCAGCAAGAGAAGAAAGCTGGCTTAAGTCCCTTCTCTGCCTGATTCAGGTCAAGGATTTAAGACACTGTTGAGATCTTTTGTCATCGCACTCACTTCACCTGGTCCAATTATTTTTTAATATTTACACGCGCTAGAACAGTTCTTCAGAAAGATGCTGTAAAAAAGGAAACAAGGTTTGTCTTTCAATTAAAAAAAAAATTCTCTGAGTCAGAACTCTTTTATCCAGATCTCATTCTTCAGGAGTAGATTGTATGAAGTTCACAATATATGTGCATAAATATGTTAGCCACAAATCAGTGTGAAAACCAGTGAAATGTTAACTTAAAAGTGATAACACTAAGCACATTTACAAAGGACACAGCAGAGCTCTACACTGAAGTAAGAACTGCATCTACAAAAGCAATTCTTGTCATTGAAAGAAGAGAACAATTTTGTTTCCATAAAGAATCATCTGCATTGGGCTCCTTCTAGCTGTGCATGAGATGAAAAGATGATTTTATTCCATTACTGATTCTCTTCTGTTCTTCCTGTGCCAAGCCTCTGTGCATGCTACTGTGAACACAAATTTGTGTTACATCACTTAGAGGTGCTTGCCATTGTGTGTCTGGATGCTTAGGTGTATTTGGGGAACAGGCACCTCTGCCAGAAACAACGGAGTGAAAAAATATGTATCAGCATAAAGGGTGCCTGTTTTTCCTGAATCTTCATATTCTCATGGGAAGTATTTCCACAGACTTCCTTTAAAGGAATGAAGTGTTTGGAAAGCCTAAAGGGACAAAAAAATCATTTCCTCTGACTAAGCATCCCTAAAATGTTAAACATAATTTTCAGAATACACAAAAATATCTGTTACTTCACTTGACTTGCTTCAAAAAAAATTGGTTTTCTGCCAACCTCTTCTTCCCTTAGCTTCTCTTGACAAGATATTCCATTCTGAGACCAGTTGCAAAAAAAAAAAAATAAGAAATCTCATCAATGGAATAAAATCAACTTTATAACAGATGAAACTGGACTATCACAAAAGAAAGAAAATTATTTCTTTTTCGTGTTCTTCAGCTTTGATTTATGTTGTTATTGAAGTAAATCCAGAAAAAACTCTTATTTCTGTCTGTCCAGGAACACATGTGAGACAGTAACACCACTGTTTTCAGGGGCAAGCTACCTTCAATAGCACTTTGAGCTCCAGGTGGCCCAAGAGACCTAAAGACTGAGAAATAAAAACTGTGCTCTATGGATACCAGGCTGCCAGAACCAGTGAGGCTGTTCCAGTACACACGAGCTGAGGCTCTGCCCTGTGAGAGGCAGTGGTGTCCATCAGCACCAGAGCGCTGCCAGGAGGGTTCTACACTGGCACCAGTATAAAGCACCTCTGCTTTCTTTTCTCCGTTGTGAAATCATGGAACTCCTTTTCTAAACTGCTTTTCATTACAGTTCTCTCTGGAAAAATACCAGTAATTTAAAGGTTAATAGAATGCTGATGTCACTGTAATTAGAGCAGAGGAAAAACACTTTTGTAATTACTGCTAATGCTTTCCTGCTGTTCAGCCAATAAGATATGGCCCCCCATCTGAGATGGAAGGTGGGTGTAGAGATCTGTGTGAGCGAGAACTTGTGACAGGGTGAACAGACTAGTGCAGAAACGATGCCTGAGTCACTGGGAGCATGCTGGAAATTGGTCATTAAGAAACCCACCTGGCAAAAATAGAAGTCAAAATGTCAAGGATGAGGATGTCATAAAAATGCAGTTTATGGCACTGGCTAGCTAAAAAAATTCAGGACATGGACTTAATCAAAATTCATGTTTTGATTTCACTACACAGCATTACAAGCAATCCCATTAGTGTAGGAGTTTTACAATTTCAAAAATAGCTGTGATGCTGCAGAGCTGACCACGGACAGGAGCCTGTGGGAGTGACCTCTGGGACAGGGCTGGCAGTCGGTCACACCCGCATCATTATCCCTAAAGCTGGTTCGTTCTGTGCCTGGTCACTTCCCATGGAGTGAGTTGGTGCCTTGAAGTGTGCAGTGAGGCCTCTGCTCTGCCTCCCGAGGTGGGAAGTGGCATTTCAGAGCTCGCTGGAACAGCTGGGAGCAAACAGAGCAGCTCAGCTTGGGAGGTTTTCTGTTCTGCTGATGGGAGATCTCTCAAAATTAAATTTATAGTTATTCAAATTTCTGTGCTGTCAAAAGACCATAAAAAGAGAGTAATTGCTGCATTGTAGTTATTTCAAGAGATGTCAATTCCTTTCCCCATTTTCCAACAGAAGTTCAAAATTGGTGGGTTTTTGCTAGAAAAAAGCATTTGTTTGCCTGCACCTAAAACCTTGAGAAAGAAACTCTCTACAAATAAGGTGCCACGGGAGTTTTGCTAACTTTGATGGAATTGCATTTGCTCAGTTGCTGCTGAAATTCTACACTCTGATGGATGCTCTGATGAAGACACACTAACTTCCTTCTGTAACCCTCCTTGCATGGCACTGGGCTCAGGCTCATTAGCTCTGTCCCTCAGAGCTGCTCCATCCAGCAGTAGCTCAGGCACCCTGTGTGCTGTAGTATTTTACAGTGCAGAAATGCCCTAAAAAACTCATCAATGAGGAATAAATTTTGCTGCTGTTCTTTCTACCGTCACGTATTTCCCGGATTCCCTTTGGCAGACCTGTCCTTAGCCACCTCATGGTTTCCACGTGTCGCGGTGGATGTGGATTGTAAGGAAAAAGAAAAGAGTTTACAAGAAAGTAGCTACATGTTTCAGTGCAGAGCTGGCATCCCCCCGGAGGAGCTTGGGATGAGAGAAGCAGCACGTGCAGGTGAAGGTCAGAAACGCCGAGAGGAGTCGGAGAATGTGATAATAGACAGGAGCAGATAACAGGAGGAGTTTCACTGCACGGGGAACAAGCAGGGCAGATTAGGAGGAAGATAAATAGGCCTTTGAAACTTCAAATCTTCCCCTTTCCAATTTAACATATGAAAGTGAATTATATTTGAGTGCTTATAGGGATCTAAAACTGAGAAATAGCCAAGGTTCTTTTCTGACTTCTTTTCAGTGTTCCAGCAGCTCAATTTTCACTTTGAAACACGAGTGGCAAGTGAAATGCTCCGGATGGGAGCTGTACAGCTCCAAAAGGCATGGCCTCCAGAGATAATCCTTACAGCAGCAAGTGTTCCCTTCTTGTATCATCTCTGCAGTGATCAGGACTCTTGTACAGACTCTGAATGTTGTACCAAACTGCCCCTAAGTGATTTGAATGATTTGGAATTGCAAATAAGTTATAGTTTAGCTGTACCAACTCAAATGTAATACTGAAACGGCTTCCTTGAGTATCTATTTCGGAACTACTTTTAAGTGAACTAAACTATCTGATTTTTACCTGGTGCCGTGGATGTGGTCTGCATTAACTTGTGATCATGGTTGAGAATCTGAGAGACCTGAGATCTTCATGGTCTCAGGCTTAGGACAGGCTTTTTTCCTACAGGCCAAATGGATTAATAAGAATTAACACCCAAAGGCTTAGCATAGATTTATTATCTCTAATTCTTTTCATGCTGTTTTGACTGAGCATGAAATAGAGTATGGACCAATAAGTCAGACATTTCAAACAAAACCAGAAATTGGAGGAATGGTACCTCTTTTATAGATCCAAGAGTTCTCGACAGTTCAGGTAATAAATACATAGGAGAATGAAGGATACCATTTATATCTTGGCTTTTCAGAAAACGGGAATCCTCCCCCTCAGTTAACTGTAATTGCTGTGATTCAATGCAAATATTAAATTAATTGCTTTAATACAGTGGGAAGATCACTGTTCAAGAGGTGGTTCATCCCCTCACTTTTAGGTTCAGTTTCCAGCTTTTTCTAGCTGTCACTTCTATTTAGACTACATCAGGCTAAAATGAAACTAATCACAGACATGCAGTGTGGCAAATCTGCTTGACCAGAAATTTCTCTTCACTCTTCTGGCAGGATTAGATCCTAACATTGTGTTGATTCAGCCAGGCTTTTCCTCTGATCAACAGAGTGACTAATGGTCCTGACTGTGGTGTTTGTCTCAAGGGCAAAGCAGACCGTGGCAGCCAGGAACTGGAGCTGTTGTGTTGGGCAGTCAGCAGCGTTTGCATTTCTATAAAACTCAGAGAAGCTGTGGCCATGCAGAGATGCTGCTGGAGGGGAGCACTTGCAGGGGACCTGTCGTTTGCTCAGGCTCATGGAAAGGGGTTGGCTTCTTCAAGCTCCAGGGGAGCAACCCTTGGACATGGAGAATGCTTATTTAGATTGTAAGGGACAGTTTGCCAGTGAGGTGGAAGCCATGCTGTGGGTATCAAAGAGCTCTCAGGCCTCTTTGAATCCTTTTTTACATGTGTTCCTTCTCCTCTTCTTACTTCTGTTGTCCTCTGCTCCTTGTTCCCCTTGCTCCCGTGGCCTGAGATTGGTGAAGACATGGTGATAACACACAGCAAACAGTTCTTTGTCAGAAAAACATGTGCACAGATCTTGTCCTCTTCACCAGATATTTAATTTTAATTTGTCACAGTACAGAAAACAGTGGTGTACAGAAACCATATTGACTGACATAAGCTTCTCAAAGGAAAATGTGGTATGGATTTCATGCACATATTGATGGAAAAGAGTATTTCATTTTCTCAGATAGCTAATGGCATAGAACTCTCAAGGACATTTAAAACAAGGAGAAAGGTTTGTGAAAAAAAAAAAAAAAAAAAAAACAACAACAACTGTGTGAGTTAATTCACCAAATACCTTTAAAACCAATATGTGCTCATTATTGCCTGTCCTGGTTTTGGCTGGGATAGAGTTCATTTTGTTCATTGCTCATAATCTGAATCTGTGAATAACATTTTTATTTCATTTTTAAATACCCACACTGCACTGCACGACTATTTCAGCAGCTTCATGTGCAGTTTTTTTATCAAGGGGCAGTTTGCCCACAGCAGCTTTGGCACTTTCAAGGTGAGTAAGAATAGTAATATGGTAATAGTTTTGCTGTTGCAATTAAAGGTGAATATTATTTCTTTTAAATTTGCAAGTACTTTCAGTGGATACTGGACATAAACTTACAGCTGTATAATCACTCCAAGAATCTATGCTAACTTTCAAAGGTCAAAGCACTAGCATGAAGAAGGAAAATGAGATGTAATGTACCAGTTTCTGTGATTCCTACTTTCATAAGACTGCTATCAACAGCTATTGTAATAGTATAGTAATGAGGACAATTGTCAACATAGGCAAAAAGATTCTGTACCTTTTGTTGTATCATGAAATTCATCTTCATTAGTATCTTTACATGCTCACTTGCTAAATGCAATAGTCAATCGAGTTGAAATGGTTTTCTCCTTTACCTTTTCCCTTATGTCTAAGCACCTAAGGAAAAATGTGTTTCCAATTGTTTCTGTCTTAGCACAATGGTTACACAGTATTTTTCATGACGGAAGCTCTCAAAGCTCTTAGTAATCTATTAAAAAAAACCCCAAAACCACAACAAACCAGGAATACAACACAAAGAAGAGAAAAAATTAGCAAAAGCCATGTGATAAAAACCCGTTATAACATTTGTGCTATTAAGTGACTCCTTCTGTGCCTTTAAACCTGCACTGTGTCCCTTGCTAAATGGCTGTTCTTTTTGCATGTGCTGGCTTTTGCCTCTCTAGATAAAAAAACACTGCTGTGGTGGTATTAATAGTGCAGGCAAATGGTTTAATCGCAGGAAGGGACAAGAAGTTTTCTTGTAATTGGATGAGTATCTTCCCCTGGTTGAAAGTTTAGCTTGTGGCCATTTATAACCTTTCTATTTCCAGCTGAAACCTGAGCCCTTGTTCTTCACATGGAGAATGCTGCTTTCTGATAATATTCCCCTATAACGGAGAGGAGGGGTTGAGTGTTGAGCGTGTAATTACGGGTCAATTTTAGGCCTCTAAATTTCTCAGGGAAACATTCGCTTCTGTCAAATTCTTTGCTGCAAAGTGTGCAGCTCTACAGATCCCCTGACTTGACTTAGCTGGCTGACAGTGATCCACAGGCCACACTTCAGGAACCACTACCCAAAACCAAAGAACGATATGAAAGGCAAGCAGTAGCAGGGATTTCTATCACAGCTGTGTTACGCTGTTGAGCGCTGTAATATCATGCTCTTTCTTGATCCCAGTTTGAGAGAATTTTCTTATCTATAAAATAGTAGTAGAGATGTCAAGTACAACCACTGTAGCTGGAAGAACTGTTTTACTCCACACTGTGAGTGTTACACTGGGAAAAAAAAGGTGAAGGGCCATTTCATATTTCTCTAGGCACCAGTGGATATTTGTTTCCACACTTTCCACTGCAGAAGAATGGGTTCTTTCCTAGTATACATGGGCTTGTATCTGACTATTACAAATATTTTTTGAATTTATGTTCCTAGTGTGCTTATTTATTATATAACAGAGGTTCAGTCTATATCACAAAATTGCAGCCTGTTTGTCTCCTCAGTTTAGTGCAGCTAAGAAGGGGCAATTAGGCTGAGAAAATAAATGAGTGTTTCACATGAAACTGCAGCAGCTTGAAGTGCCCTCTGTTCACAGCCTCTTAACTAATAAGTTTGAATTTAGGGAGGTTGTATTAGGTGCGCAGCATGAGCCTGTATCATACTGAAGTGTCCTCGTTTGTACAGGTAGGTAGCTGTTGTGTAAATATTCTTCAGTTTTAAGATGGGGGCAAAAGTATCAGCCTGTGATCAGATCCTGTTAAATGGCTTCATGTTGTTAGTTAAGGCACAAGGAATGTAGCTAGTTACAGATTTTGATGTTTGCAGTGCATTGTCTCTATTTTACCTGTGGCACAGCATTGAGGTAAGAGACCTTATTGCAGGACCTGAGTATGGTACACATGAAACTTGTCTGGGCCTTCATTTTAGTTGCAGTTCTGTCATTACTTTTCCTATGCAAAGTTGTACTCTTTTGGCCAAATGAGTTTTAACCTGAACTGAGGCTGTTTCTCAGGAACAGATTTGCTTTAACCATCAGTTTCATTCTCTACTTGTGTGTGTTGGGCTGTGGTTTTTTTTCAATGGCACCTGACTACCTCTCTCACTAGGCATTTAACCTTTTTTTTTTTGAAAATAGATATGTGAGAAGGCCTTCTGTGAGCTACCAGAGCCTGCTTTCAAAACTCAACGAGTTCCCAGTCGTACGAGCCCTCTGCAAGATTAATTCAAGTCAATAGAGGATTTAGAAGTGAAAGGGGAGAAAAATCAGGTCAGCAAGAAATAAGAATAGACTGATTAAATCAGTGGGAAATGCTGTGGTAAAAGAGGATTCCAATTCCATTTATTATAAACTGGGAGGCTGAGATTCTTAATAGCAAAGAAGGACAGTATTGCTTGAGAATTGGATTGAATTGGCAGAGTACATCCAGACATTCTCCTTCCAACAGAATGATTGAATCTGCAATATAACTTGGTACAAGTGCTTGGTGCCTCTGCTTTTTAGTAGGAAGACTGTGAACATAACTCCTGAGGCAAAGATCAGTGGTGTTTCCTTCCACCAAAGGAATGAAGTATCTAAGAAGGCATTGGATACTGTGTGGTTTTGTGGTTTCTGTTTTAAAATAGTGGCGACAAAATCTGGGTGGACCGAGTTCATCACGTCCTATTCTGAAAGGTCAAGATGAGGTCCTGATCCAGTGATCAGTTCCGGAGTCCTTATTGCTGGTTACACACAGCTATCAATACATTCCAGAGTATGGTCTAGTGTCCCTTAAGTCCTAGATTTTACTGTAATAAAAACATTCCCCACTGCACTGGAAATTTGATACAGGCAGGAAGGAGTGTGACTAGGATACTCTAGTAAGAGTTAAATTTGAAACAAAAATCCTAGCTTCCCTTAAAACCTACTTATAAGAGAAGTACCCAGTGTTGCTAAAATGTGCTGTCATGTGGGTTTTGGATCATGAGAGGCAGATGTTCCCTGGGGTTTTGTCATCTCCAAATGAGATAAGTAATTTAGGCCTGTGATTGACTTGTTACAGACACGCAAAAATCACAAACACAACAGAACCCCAAACTTCGCTGGGGAATCCAGTGACTTGTTCTGTATAAATATTCAGTGGTAGGAGATGAGACAGAATTTCTCGCTATGGCATTATGCATGCACCCAGCACGATGGCATTTTAATTCTCCTCTTAGATCGTACAGTGCTGTCACCCCATAGAAACTAGAAATTAAAAAGTCTGTGCCAGCCTGCATGTTCTCCATGCTACGTGGAAGAAAAGCTATCCAAAGTAACTGAGGGCTCAGAGGCGGCAGAGGATTTCTGGATTAAAGTTTGATGACAAAGGTAGACATACCCTGAAGATCTGGCTGTTATCATTGCCATCTGACACTTGAGAGTGCTGCTCAGCAGAGTGTGAATTGATGACATGCTGTTTGTTTCTCCTCATGCTAACTCCCTGTGTGGGCATGGCTTGTGCCTGTATATATATATATATATATATATATATGTAAAAGTGGACTCAAGCTGTCATCATCACCTGGAAGTGAACGTGGAGCCATCAGAGATTCAAAAATTCGTAGCCCAGGTTCTGGATGTGGAGAGACACTTCTTTATGTGGAGAGACACTCCCTAGGCAAGTTAAAGTCACTGATTATAAGTGCCCGTAGAGAGGTTTCACGAAGTTAAATAAACTGCAGTAAACTGTGTCAAGTTTCCCATTTGTCCCTCGGTAGGAGAGCTCTAAATATCTTCACCATGTTTTCTAACAGCCTTCCCAAATCCTTCATGAGTCCAATTTCCTGATGTCAGAACAGCACTGGGATCTGCAACCACATCAAAGTTAACTTGTGGGATTTTGCTTTGCTTTTCATAGTTATGGATGCTAAGCTTCAATAATGTGCTTAGTGCTGTAAGAGGCAGCAGAAATGACACTTGGTGGCCCAAGGAGTGTGCAGCCTAACGACGCACAGACAGTGCAGAGTGTGCTGGGAGACCTGGGGAGCACACTTCTGAGAGGAACGGTGCTTTTTGAAATAATGGTTGGGTGCCTGACAACATTTACATTAGCACTGGTGAGAACTCATGGCTTCAAGAATGATGAGAGTTTAGGGAAGGGATTTGGCTTCAGCAGGTTTTATTCTGCCACATGCAGAGGAGGGATCAGATCAGTCGACCGTTGATGCTATAGTCATATACGTTCCTTCCTTGCTTTTTTTTTTCCATGTGGTGTTTGAGCCTGCTTTTTCATCTTTGCCCCTACATTCTGCACTCTGACTAACAGGCTGCTCACAAATGCAGAGGAGTTTGCATCCTGCCAAATGTGTAATTACTGCAGTACTCCAGGCACCTCACTGCATACTAAGGAAGTTTCGCTGGCCTTACGTTGATGTCAGATGTTGCTGTACCAAAAAATCATCTCCAAGAAAATAAGCTTCTTTAGTCTATGATTTTTAGTAAGTCCTTCAAAGTAAAATTGATATATCTGGGCCCTTGCTTCCTTTTCCTTAGTTATGTGGATATGTGTAGGATTAAAACTTCTTTCTCTATTAGTGATCTCTCTTTTGGTTAAATAAGTGTATTTATAGAAGGGACAATTCTACTAGTAGCAAAAATGGTCTGAAGACAAAAAGTGATAAGTTTTCAAGCATACTAACAATTCAAATTGCTAAGCTGTTTTGGGGCTGATTTTAGAACAGAATACACATGAGGAAACAATTTGTCGTATGCTTAACTTGTATTTGGAATAGATTAATGAGCATGGTATCTAAAATCTGGGTCATGCAGTAAAAGTGAAAAAAACTGACGTGCAGCCCAAGTGAAGTCAATGAAATTCTCAAGTTAGGAACTGGAATAGGCCTTAAGAGAAAACATGAGGATCTGTAGGGTAAAGCTGATGAATATGACACACTTCCCTTTGCTCTAATTCTTTTGCCCTGCTTGAGCTTTTGTTCCAGGTACAGATCCCGGGCTTGCCTGTGTTTAAGCCTTCTGATTCTAGAAGCAGCTGAAGGCTCGCTGTTTCCCATTGCAGATGTGTGAGAAATCAGATCTCAGCACACAGTAACTGTTTGTTAGTTGTGATTACTCTGAAGCAAGTGGGTCTCCCCCTTCGAGTAGTGATGCAGTCTTCTGCTAAGCCTGACAGGACTCATCCAGTGCAGGCTCCAACAAAGGAATGTATTGTTGTGTAAGGGGCAAATTAGTAGATCTACAGCTTTACTCAGACGGCAGCAATTACCGTGGTCATGATTTGTCACGATTAGTTTGTGTATATTAATTATCAGCTTCTCAATCTATTTCCTCTGAAATAGGCACTAACCACCGATGATGACCAATTTCTGATGGACTGGTTTGGGTTACCACTTTTTCTTGTGTTACTGCCATTGCCTCGGGCCTCATCTGCACTGGGTGGCTTCAGCAGAAACACTCTTGCTCTTTCACAAGAGCTGCTGTAACTCATCTGTTCCTGGTTGAGAGTCCTCACAGAGACTGGTTTTACCTGCAGATGTTGTGCAGTGTTATAAATTAGTGTTTTGTTGTCTCCTCTACGAGGGTTGAGTGGGAGTTCACTTACAGTGCACCGCGGGATGCCTCCCTGGGATTGTGAAATCCTTAACATCAATGCACTTGGTCCTCTGCACCCCATTGAACTTCGTTTCACAAACTTGGTGATTGCTTTAAAATTGCGTATTGGCTTCTCTTTAAAAGAAAAAAGCAGTGTCTGTACAGTTGTCTTTTTGTTTCGTACTCTAAGCCACACTCTCTTGTGATTTTTGACTTGCTTTTTAGCAGAAATGGCAATTCCTGGGAGGCTGTGTTTCTACTTAGCTCTGGAAGCAGCGAATTGAATTCGGTTAGATGTGAGTGTGATCTGGCGATGTGACAGGCAGGCTTTGCCCAGCACCACCGACAGCACAACTTCCCCAGCCCTGACACGGGATGGGCAGCAGGTCAGGGCACCCTTTTTCCCCAACATCCACACGCCTCAGCTTGTTGCATTTCACCTCCTTGTGCCTGTGAGTGTCTCAGCAGAGTTTGCAGGTGGGGACTTGTTGAAGCTCTCCCTGCGCTCAGGCAGCACCAGCTGCTCCACGGGTTTCCCATGGATTCCACAGCCCTGGACATCCAGCACCAGCAGCCCCTTTGTCAGCAGAGGCCCAGAGAGAAAATACCACTGCGATGTGGGAACAGAGCTGGTGGCTCAGCTGTACAGAAATGGATCACCAAGTTCAGCCCCTGGCAGGGGCTGTGAGGGCTGATAAGGCGGCATCCTCAGCTGGAGCAGACGTGCCCCATTTCACTGCATCCCAGCTGCTCTCCAGAGTGAGGCACATCCAGCTTCCCGTGACTGCATTGCTGATTCACCACGAGAGTTCTGTGGGTTGTGTGGAAAGAGGAAGTCCGAGGCTGTCAGGAGAAAAGGAGGAATCTTCATTTTTTGGAAAGTGGAAGGGAGGATGGATTTTGAGATGTGGTAATAGAAAATAGAAGGAAAAAACATTGTTGTGACACAATGTGGATCTTCACCGTTCTCCATTTGTGAGCCTTCATTTGAGAAGAAATTGAGAGATGGGATTTGCAAAGTGGCTTATATATAGGTTGTGGTTTTACTAAATATATACTATTGTTGACCAAGCTTTCTTATTTCATCTGAAAAAATAAACAAATTTCAATCTCTAACAAGCCAAATTCAACATGAGATCAGATCACTGCAACTGCTACAACTTTGCCACTTATATCCACAGAATCAAGAGCTAGTGCTTTAAAAAAATGCATGTTTTGTGGTTTTCTTTCATCTTGAAAATCAACAGGATAATAAAGATAGCAAGCATTTTTCTGAAGTAATTGTTAAATGTCACAGAGGCAGTTAGGCATTCCATAATTAGCTAGAGAAACACATATATCTTTATGCATTGACTCTTTAAAGTGTTTTATTACAGTTTGGCAATCATTTTGGGATACTGAGTAAAGGTGTTTACACCCTCAGCCCTCATGGCCACACCAAAGCAGGAACTAGCAGGAGGTTCAAGATCTTCCAGTGTTGCAAGTGAAGGCAAGTAGTTTACAGCTGAGTTGTTTGTTGCTGTGAACATTTTATTTTCCTTAATTCAGAGACCATAAAATGGTACAGCAGATGAAATATTTGATGTGTATAAAAGATTAGGTTGGAGACTGCAGTGTGGGTCAGTCTGAAACACATGCACAAAAAAAGGGCATGGTTGGATGTGGCAGTAATCATTTTTTCTTCTCTGATTCAGGTGATCCTTACACACTTGCCTGGACATTTTGTGGGAGAGAAAAGAGCTCTGTTGTTGTGAAACATCTACAGTCATGTCTCAGAGCTTCCCAGATCACCTAGACTTGTAGTGGGTAATGGGTTGTTATCTTCTCCTCTCCCTTGTCTTTGACTTACAGCCTCTGCCTGTCCCTAGCGAAAACACCAAGCTCACCATCTCAGTGTGCTCTTTACTCACCCCAGTGTGGCTGCAGTAAAGCAAAGTGGTCAGTGAGAGTTGTTATCTGGGTGTGCTTTGTTTTAACCTGTTGGGACTAGAGGAGATCCAAATAACCCAGTAAAGCTTCCAGCAGACCACCCCTCACAGTTCAAGGAATCCCTTTTAAATGGTTCATAAGCCACCACCACCCTGTATGGTTTCCAGCAACGAGTAGGCAGAACTGCTAGTGTGGCTGCTATTCCATTACATGTCCTGCTGGGCAGCTGGCCCCTGAAATTTTTGGAGGCCGTGCAGATGGAACCAGAGAATTTGGAACAGCTCTGTGCCCAGAGGAGCAGCCAAACTTTTGATGTCCAAAACCTCTCTGTCCCCACCATTAAATTTCTACGGTGGTTTCCAGAATCCCAGATTGAACACTCAGGCTCTCTGCTTCATAGCTGTCGCCACTGGAAAACCAACTGGCGCTGGAAAGTGCTTGTGTGCACGTGCAGTGTGCCATCCACCTGAAAGAAATGTGTCTGTGAGAGACATGCAGGATTTGCCTTTTGAGGAGCCATTATCTGGAGAAATGAAGGGTGCTGATTTCACAGCATTAAGAGATCCTGCTGAATGGAGGGAAAGCAGCCTGGCATGAACCTGTGGCAAGCTGGAAAGTTTACAAAGGACTGATCCCACAGCTCCTAGCGACAGCAGCTGTGCTGTGACATACAGACTGACGTACCAGTTGTCTGATCCATAGGTTTCACTTCTAGGACTATTATTTCTTGGCAGCCAACCTACCATAATTACGTAGGTTTGTTGTTTTCCTGCAACAAGCAAACACTTTATGTGGCTGAGGAAACAGCTGCACTACACTGAAGAGCTCATTCGCATAAATAGGAAAATATAGTCACAAAATTGCAAAATTACATATTGTGTAGGGTTAATGTCAAGGATTATAAATACCAATAGGGATTATAAATACCTGTAATGCCCTTTTATTTAAAAGGAATTAATATTTAGCCATTTTGAACATTGAAAGACAGTCTGTCATCTGACTATTTAAAAGTGCGACTATTTAGTCTAAAAATAACTTTGAATGTGACTCTGAACTGGAGATCTTTGCATCTTTCCTTATTTTCTGGTTTGAGCTACTCTTCAGAGATGGAGAGGCAGAGAGACACCTTCAAAAAGGATTGCCAAGCCGGATAAAATTTGCCTCATTTTCTTTGAATTTAAACTAGCCTTCTTGTTTGTAAATTCATAGAGGAGTTTTTGAAGGAACCTGGTAAAACTTCCTGTGTGTGAACTACATAATACAGGAACCAAACTCGAGGCTGCAAGCAACATGACCTGGGGTACTCACTGAGTCATAACACCAAGTGTTTCCACAAAAGACCTAGTGACAGCACAAGTGTTTGTGCAAATATGTGTCTAAAGGAAGAGATTTGGTGGAGAAAAGCTTAAAAGGTTTGTTTCAGTCCCCCACCTCCTTCACTTTGTGACCGTACAAGCGCTTGTGCCGTACAGGAAAGATGGACAAACCAGAAAAGGAAGGCTAAAAATGTGGAGGATATGGACACAGCACCAGCCCATACTGCCCTAAATGACTTGTGGATTTACAGCATCACACTGGGACAGCTGAGTTCTGGCTCTGTGCAGGGGCAGCTTGGCAGGGAGACCTCATGAAGAGGGTGCAGCTTAGGTGGTGTTTAGCCCAGTGCTTTAAAAGAGATTTGTCACTCATTCTGTGTCACCACAAGGCAGGGAGGCTGTAGACTGCACACACTTCTGCAGAGGGGACAGAAACCCCTGAGAACAGAGCTCCATGGGCTGCTGGGGCCATCTCAGCCCTCTCTGCCTCTGCCCACAGAGCCCTTGTGCTCACAGCACAGTCAGCACATTGCAGTGCTGACACAGTGCAATGGGTTCAACCAAAGCTCTTGGTGCTGCCCCAGAGTGATGTGTTGTTTTGATTTCTTGGGTGGTTTTATGCAGATTTGATTGACGTGGTTGGTTTCAGCTGATAGATTCAGTTGTGCAATTTGTTCAGCTTTTAATGAAGTAAGAGCAGAAAAATGCTCCAAGTGTCATGACAGCATGATGAGATGAGCTCTAACTCATCTTCTCATGATGTTTCAAAATATGTTGCCACATTTTTCCTCCAGCTGTTTATTCTGCCCATCTGCTGGATGCTGCATTTCTTGCTGGCATTAGAAAATCCAGTCTCAGTGCCCAGAGGGTGATGAGGTTTTTTTCTGAGTTGGTTTTTGCTCACAGTTTTAACTTTAAGTCTTGGCACTAAAGCAGCTCAAGAGCATGAACATGGACTGTTGAATGATACTGCATTTCTCCAGAACCTGCTGCATTTCTCAGAGCCTGCTGCTCTCCAAGAGGAAGTCCTACTTGGTTTCATCCTTTTCTTTCCACCAGCCTTTGTGCACAGATCAAACATTAACCAGAAAGAAAATTAACCTTGTTTTGGCCAAAGCAGCGTGGGCTCAGTGGCTTGAGGGCACTGTGAGAAGAAAAGGAGAAAGAGGGAAGGTACCAGCCCTCCTGTGGGCAGGCTGTCAAATTTGCCTGTTTAGATTATTGATTCCACAACAGGACCCCACTGTCACCTCCAGCAAGAAGATGGTAACCCAGATCCGGGGGGTGGAGGTGCCTAAAGCTCTCAGGGCCATCTTTAGCTTTTCTGGCAGCAGACTGTTGTAGCTATTGAGTGATTGGTTTGCATCAGCATTTTGGGCCTGGAGAAGATAAACTGTTAACTATGCAGCCAAAACATCCTTGTTACCTTGAGAAGAAGGCATTGAACTGTTACCAAAAGTTTGGTAAAAATACAAAACTCCTTAACACCAAGGTAGCAGGCATTCTTTATTTGCTGAGGAGATATCTCCTGTGAATTTCCATAGAAATATTCATGGCCTGTCCTCTCTAATATCCTTCTCTGAGCACAGAAATCACACAGCTGGAAGAACACAACAGAGGTGCAGGAATGCATGGGGTGGGGGGGGAACAGGAATTTTTAAAACTGGCTTTGCTGTTAAGGGTAAGGGTGAACATCCACATCAGCTTGCGTTCATCAGCTCTTGGCCATGCCCTCCCACCCATATATTCCTTACCTCTTTCATCACCAGTGATGCACAGGAAGCTGATTCATCTAAAATTTCCTGTGACAAAAAAATAAAGAAGAGCTTAAGCTGTGATGGAGATGCTTCCTTATTAGCATGCAAGTATGTGATGAGGAAATATTTCCTCTAAACGCTGCTGATACCTCTGAGACAACAGCAGTTGGATGAGACAATCCACGGGGCTTTTGACTATTCCCTTGGACCCAAACTGACTTTCTCACCATGTGGTTTAGAATGGCAGGTTATTGGGATGGTTTTGAAACCTGCAAAGCATCCCAATAACCTGCAAAGCAAAGCATCCAGGTTTGGTTTTGTGCTGAAGCAGACACACTGGAACCAGTATATATTTATAATAAGCTGAAAAGAGCTGTTGTGGGAAAATGAGTAAGAAGATGTGGAATTAAAGAAGAGAACAGGTGATAAATATGAGAAATGTGAGCTGGAGTCACATGTATGGAAGGTATATGAAACAGCACTACTTAGCACGATGCCAGTAAGTTAGTGGAGACTAATCAAATGTACATATCACGAGGAAAGATGAGTGAAATTGTAGCAATTTTCTTGTTGCTCAAAAAGGGGAGCAGAAGTCTGTGTCAATATGCCTCCTGGGTACTCTTACAGCTCTTACAAGCTGCAGGAAAGTGTAACCAGCTTCAGAAGAGGATTTTTGTGCTTTTCAGTCGATCTTGCTGAGACGAATAAATAAATAGGGCCAGGAAATGGTCTTTTTTGAATATAAACAGGTGTATTACTCAGTATGGGAAGACTGTCTGAGAATTGATGGAACCCTGTGGACTTGCTATAAAGACTGGATGATGAAAGAATGATAACACATGTGAGAACTGAAGCTGAAAAGGCATGTCAGTTAAAAGTGAGGCTGGAAATGCAACAGGACTCTGTTTTGTTCTCCCAGTTGTTTGAAATTCTCAAGCATAAGCCTCTTAACACTTGCTGGAAGAAGACATGCTAAAGATTACCAGCCTGGAGGTATTAGGGTATGCAAGGTATTAGGAATGGTAATTACCATGACCTCATACATAAATAATCATTTAATAACACAGCTGATTTCTGGAGACTTAACAGGGTGCTGTCAGTGTAGAAAACACAAAAAGGAAATTTCTTGAAGCAGGAAATGCCTTCAGTCTAAGAACTATAAAGGAAAGAAGCTTTGAAAAACAATAAAGCAAGCATTATCGTGTTCCATAAAAAGGCAGTGAAGCTGAGCAAGAGGTGCTGCACAAGAACCTGTCGGCAGGTTTTCAGACTTTGCAATGTGAAATGCTAATGATAAGCTCCTAAACAGGGCAGGCCAGGGCTGGATGGTACTGCAAAATATCAGCTCCCACTAGACCAGTACATTTTTGATACCTTTTCAGATCAGCTGTTTTCCAGTCAGCTGAAATATGAACATAATTTTAGATATATTTGTGTTTGAAAAGTGGGACTTTATCCATACAATTACTTAAAATGTCTGGTTTGTTATCTTGTTTATTACTCTGTTGTCCAAAACCTCGTCAATTTTATGGTTAGCATCAACTCTGGCAGTGTTTCCAGAGTCAAATAAACTTCACAACAACTTTGTGGTGTGAGATGTGTAATAACTTGTAATTCATTGTGCAGTTTGACAGTATTTATTCATAGCTTTAGCATTTGCAACTTGATAGCCTACTTTAACAATACTGCAGAAAATGTTCTCAAATAAACGTTTCTGTAACTAAGCAATCCTAATGAATTTACATCATGTATGGTAAGTGCATTTAATTTTTAATTTAAATGTAACTCCAGTTGGAATACCTCTGAAATCAGTAATGGAAAGTCAATGAAAAGTCATGAATGTTATTAATTGCGAGTAGAAGACTATTTTTAGTCTCTGTTCCCCATGATCACGGAAGACTTGTTCTTAAAAAAAACTTGGTTTTGAGAATGAGTCCTAGATCTGTGCTGCAGATTTCTACAGGGAGAGATATTTTTAAAGTGGCAAATCGTATCCACTTAAGACAACAATTGAATAGAAAACTTTAACACTTAATTGCAATATGTAGATTTTGCTGTTTAATACATAAATTTTCTCAGTTACATAGGAAGATTTAGACAATGAACTATTGATTATTACAGACATTTACATTCCTGCACTAAATTTTTTCCCCTTTTCTCACCCAACATTTAAGAAGTGTCCTTCTGAGGGCAGTACTTAGCTAAAAATGAATTATCCAAAGCTGTGGGTTAGCTTGTGGGGAGAATTGCTTTTGTTATTTCAATGAAAGACAAGGTTCGTATAAACACGTTCTCACACTATCCTGGGAGGATTTGCAATTGAATGAATTAAATTAGTTAGATACAGAATTATGAAATGTGGGCCAAATCTAGTGCTAATAATTTCAGAATTTGTCTCCCTAAACTCTTAACTGAGAAGCCACCAGGAGGGTTGGTGACTCTGCTGTTTAAATTATTTTTTTTCAGAACTTGAGCCATTCATGCCTGTTTAACACTCTGCGTGAATTCCCCTGAGCTTCCTTGCAGGATAGAGAGGTTTTTGAGGAGCTTACATCATACTGAGGGAGCGTTTCTCATTTTTTTTTTCTGAGGACAGGATTTTGTGTTGAAATGTAACTTCTTTATAGTTCCCGTTGTTCACCGAATTTTCCAATTAGTGTCCACAGCAGCTGAAGCCTGTGAGAATTCCCTGTGAATTACAGCATCGTGTTGAACTGCAGCAGATATGAAGGTGCTGTGTCAGAAAATATGAAGTGCTTTTCCCAAGTATACATCTGCAATTGCATTTATTTTAAAACTTGAAAGAGAAGTCGAAATGGAGGTTTTCTTACAGCTTTCTTCTAATGTGTGTTTTTCAATCTCCTCTCTTTTTGCCTGAGGATCGATAATATGTACTGTGCCCAGAGGGTACATTTGTTTGTTTCAGAACATCTCACGAGCCATCATTTCCAAGCTGCTGGACTGCAAAGCCAAGCTGAGTAGATTCTTAGTTTTCTTTTTAAATGTCACTGACTTTATTTCAGGTTTGTAGAGGTTTTTCCCTACTATCTTGACAGCTAGCTTTCTCTTTGTAAGTGTCTCTTCATTCTTTCACTATTTCAGTATAACTTACGGTTTTCTACGTAAAAATTGAAGGGCTGTGCTCCTCTCACTCCTTCCAGACAGAGGATTCCTGTGCTGTGATTCAGGGTACTAGGAGGTAGGCTGTTCAATAAATGACTGATGGGGCTGGATGACTTTGGATGTGATCAGTGGTTTATGAGTGACTCCGAAAACCTGATCACTGCTTCAACTCCCACCAGCTTGATGGAGGCTGGGTCAGAGTCTGCATAAAGCAGCAGGATGAGGTCTCTGCACTCCTCCAGTATGTGGCAGGACCATCATTGTAACCATCCAGTAGGAAGGGGGCAGTTGGACACAGTCCTCACTGTCCTCAGAACCCAAGTGACAGCTGGAAAACCTTGAGGTGAGGAAGACTCAGCTTTGCCTGGTTGCATGCAAGCCCTTCTCTTCAGGGTAACTGAGACACCTTAAAAGAGGACAGAGGGGTACCTATAGGGGCCACCAGCAGAAAGTCCCTGGCATTTCTGCAGCCCTGTTTAGATAAGTCACACCAAACAGTTCCCAAAGCAGGTACCTCATTCAGATGTCTCGCCTTTCTCTGCAGATTGCGTATCATGATAGTGCAACTTTATTCACAGTTACACCAAATTGTTTATCCTGTGTTTCACTGGGGAAGAAATAGATTAGAGGCAACCTACAAGTCACAGAGAGCAGCAGAGGGAGTTCCAGCCTCTTTTAGAAAAGATCAGGTGGCCTCTTCTTCTTCTTCCTCCTCCTCCTCCTCCTCTTCCTCCTCCACGGGGTATCAGGCACAATACAAGAACTCTTGAAATGGTGTTTGATGGTTGTTACTACTTAATAAGTCACAACTAACATTTAATCAGTTTCTAAAGTCATGAATGAGACTAATGATGTCAGTAATAGATCATTCATCCACTTCAGAAGTACTAAATCAATTTTTCTGGTATTAAGCCTGCAGAGGGGAAAATGCTAAATCAGCCATAAAATACATCACTACAAAGTGTCAATTGGAATTCTAACTAGGATCCTTTGTCTTAACTTCTATTAGTAATTGATAACAGGGAAAAATTAGTAGCGCTCTCGACTCTAATCCTAATTCTCCTCAATTCGAGATGGCTGTATGATCTGACACAGCTGGGAGAGGAAGAGAAGATGTTAAGAGATAAAGGTGGGAAACTCCAACAGCTGATCTGTTTCTGCCAGGTTTCTGTTTTTTCAGATGTGTTTTAGAAGGTCCTGTCCCCTGCTCTTTGCATAGGGCTGCTCTCACCATGAGGGGCAGAGTCCTTCACCAATGGGTGAAGGGGGAAGGAAAGGCTTCTGACAGTGAGAAGTTCTTGCAATGCTAATACAAAGCTAAACTGATCCTTGTACTGAAAATAGTAAAAGAGTCAATATACAAACCCTGACTTTTATCCTTTCCATCCTGGATAATGGATCCTTTTTTGAGAAATATCTTAACTTTGAATCCTGCTTAATTTAAACAGCAAGCTGTATTAAACCTTTCTAAAATACCACTCAAGACAGCTGGATTTTGTTGGTGGGTGAGGGAAAAGAGAGTTGCTTATCTGAAGACACATTCTAAGTACAAACTGCTGTTTGAGTGAAGCAAGTGGAGCCGAGTAGATCCCACTTTAGAAGCAAGTCTAGTTATCAATTTCCTGTACCACTTACGTACCCCGAGAGCACTCTTGTAGTCTTTCATTCGACCCTGAAATCACAATAACAGTTCGACACCTGGTATAGAACTCAGTTGATAATTCCCAGAGGCTGGAAAACCTCTTCTCTTTATAAATGGAGTGATTGCTGAAATAGTTGATACACTCCCTTCGGCGCCTGAACTTGAATTCCTACAGCATTCATTGACAGCAGACTAAGACTGTGGAGTTCACTCCAGTCAGGCCTTGGACCGCAGTGTAAAACAACATTTAATTTTTAAAATGAGTTTGTGTTTAAAAGGTGGAAAATCACAATTGAATTCTTGCATTCAGGCTTCTCCAGCAAAGTGCTTTTAGTGTATAGATGATCTATACATCATATTTGCTGTATTTATAGCATTTATCCATTTGTGAACTTGAAATCCCAAATAGTTCTATTTCTTCTAAGTTCAGCTATTTTTTGAGATACTGTAGTAGCATTTTGCCTTTTTTCTTAGTTTTAAATAGGAACAGTTGCTGAGAAGACATCCAAAATCAGATGAGCTTTTGATACGTATCAACATCGTTTCAATTTAAGGTGATATTTGAGCAATGTCACTTGTGATTGTGACCTGTTTTAATAGAAATAACAGAAACTAAGAGATATCGTAATTTTACTCAGTGAATTTTTTTCATATTTGTAAAAAAGATATTGAAGCAAACAGGATTGTCTCTGTCCTTTAATAACTTCTGTGGAAATGAGGTAAAACTACTTTAGGATATCTAGCATTTAAGAGACTTTTTTGTCTTGTAGGAATGTTAAAAATACAGCCAGTCTCATGTTCCTGTTTGTCAAGATTTTGACCTCTATGTGTTAATTAGATGCAAAAACTCTTCTGTAACCTTGCATCTGCAACAGTTTTCTTTCAAAGGTGTTGCAGTGAAACAACCCTAGAGTAAGTGAGGAGGGAGCAAGACAAGCAAGAAATTAATTTCTTGGAATGGTCATAGAATAACCTAAATAATTAGCTAGGTAGAAAAATTACTATTGATTTGAGCAAGTCTGGCTTTGGACATATGTAGGCAGTTGCCTGGGGAAGAAAATCCCAGCTTTGAGCTGCAGAAATGAATTTTGCTCTAGGCCTGGCTTGGATTGGCTCAAAGGGGGCAGAAGGACAGCTCCTCGTATTGGGTTTTCCTGGCAAGGTTTTGCAACCGGGGGGCTACAGGGGTGGCTTCTGTGGGATGCTGCCAGAAGCTTCTCCCGTGTCCAATGGAGCCGGTGCCGCCGGCTCCAGGATGGACCCGCCTCTGGCCCAGGCTGAGCCCATCAGCAGCAGCGGTAGTGCCTCGGGATGGTGTATTCAGAGAGAGGGAAAAGTGCTGTGCAACTGCAGCCAGAGGGGGAGGAGCGAGAACAACCCTTGCCCAAAACAAATGGACGTGCTGCCTCTTGACTCACCTGTCTCTTCTTACTGTCAGATCACAGGTTCTGGTGAGGACCTCAAAGAAATGCCCCTTCTTTACAGGGGTTCAGTCTTAAGGAAACCCTTCCTTGATGCTATACAGAAAACTCACCAACGATAAGATCTGAAGGTACAAACCCCTTGGTATCCATGAGCGAGAAGCCTGTTCACCATGAGTCAGGGTAGGGATTTTAAGCCTGGATCTGTTTCGTTGCAGGTCTGTTTTCATAGCTAAGCTCACACAGACAACTTGATGTAGTAGGTCATTCTCTCTGTTAACATCTCGAGCCCTGTTCTGTTGTACATGAGAATTCACAACTCAAAACTGCTCTTTTTTGCTATTGTAGGTGAGGAATGAAATAAGTTCACATCGGAGGTGTTCTTTCGTCTCTCTCTTTTGACTCTCCAAGATGAGCCGGAGGACCCTGACTATACTTAAATCAGATCTGCTGTTGTGAATGCATTTGGACCACCCATTAGAGATTAAGACTCCACAAAGGAGGCTGCCAAACTAGCCAGGCATCTGATTAGGCACAGAATAATTTCAATGGCTAATCAAACGAATGAATTCTTACTTGATTACACTTCAGTTTTGTATCAGCTAATCATGCAACCAGAAAATACACTAATGGATGCTGGTTTCTGACAGCACCTGTTCACAGGTACAATTGCTGTAATTTGGGAAGAGGAAGGGAGGGGGCAGCACTAATTTCCTAATCAAGAGCTGAGACAAATACCAAGCTCTAATATTTTTAAGCAATAGTTTGCTTTTCTCTAGAAGAAAACAGGAGCTTTTCCAGGACTTGGAGATCAGTCAGCAGTGATGGGATGCTGGGATCAATCCCCCACATCTCCCAGTGCACATTTTTTTACATGTATATGTTGATCCTCAGTAAATCTTCTCTATAACATGGTGAAAAGAGAATTTCTTGGGACATTCTTAAGAAAATGAGACAATTCAACCTTTCCTTCACCCCTCAGGTTTCTTTTCATACAGGCTGCTCAGCTGATCTTAGCAGGAACAAGGAAGACCCCTGCAGCAAAACAGAAAAAGTTCATTGTATGTGTGTGTTTGCACATGTCCATGTTTTTGGTCCTCCTGGTGTCTCAGACATAAAGGCCACAAGTTGTCATATGGGGGAGATACCTCTGAATTCTCTCCACCAAGGTCTCTGACTGAAAATATATTAAAATAGGAGCTATTGCTTGGAGGAAATCCCATTGTGCTGTGTGATAGCAGAGAAAGCAGCAGTCCCTGGCCCAGCAAGCCCACTGTATAAAACTGTACATTTTCCTTTCATATAAAAAGGTAACAAAAGGGAAATATTGGAGCAAGAAAGGGAGATAAAGAACATTGGGTTCTGCTTTTAATATAGCCTGGACCTGTCAGTCCTTTGTTGTATGCAGAGGAGAATTTTGGTACCAAGTTATGAACAAGATCTGACATCTACTCTCACAATGAATCCCACAAAGCAAAGCCATTCTTGAAGCTTTCAGTGTCACACTTCCTCTGGTGAAGTATCTCATGAGAAACAGAGTGAAAATAAGGCTGAGCCCCGCATCCTGAAAAGTGGGTCTTGCCTTACAGAAATCAGCCTTCAGTTGCTGTGCAGCCTCAGTGTCACCAGTTCAGGAGAGCTCCAGGAGTTGGGGCTTGTATGCATCAGGCTGAAACTATTGCTAATAGAGCCCAGTCCTTGCAGGAATGGCTTTAAAACCTCTGCCAATCAATACTGTCCAGCTCTTTGAAGAACTCTTAGTTTAATGCTGCTTACCTACACAGTAAATGTCTCTGAAGTCTAAGCAGAGAAAATAGAGAGACCAAGGGCAGCTGGATTAGCAGCATTAAGCCACGGTCAATCTACTGCCTGCATTTTAATAGCTTTTCCAAAAGTGGAACGCTAGATTTGCTGCTGTGTGAATCAGTGTAGATCCACTGAAATTGCCAGAACTCTGCTGATTTTTACGGGCTGAGGACTGCTCTCAAGATTTCCAGCAACAGCTGTTTCAGATAGTTGTGTTTGATCTGTCTTTTGAAATACTAAACCAACAGATAGATTACATCTAAATTATCAGTGCTGGTTAATATATGAGATATGTCACAAATGTCTCCTAAACAGCTCTCAGCTTCATTTCCTCATTGACTTAAAACACACTCATCCTGGATCTTCTTTAACTTTTCATACAAGATCCTACGTTGTAAAAAAAAGTCTTGGAAAAGACAAACACAGATAAAAACTGCATTGCAAAGGTATGATGTTACCATTTGTCATTTCATTGCTCGTATGATATCTGTATCTGAAAATAATAATATTAATAATAGTAATTATAATACTAATCCCGAATAAAGAACCAAAAATGCACCATCTGAAGGGCTTGAAGTTATTTGAAGGTAAAAACTATGTTGCTAGAATCACATCTGGTGCTGTATTTAGGATTTTTTCCTACACCTCAGTTTAGAAGTGAGGAATAAAGGGTCCATCCTACAGTGAACTGAGTGCTTTTTTTCAGACCTGCTAAGTAAACCTCTGGCCCATTTCAGAGGCATTAAAGATTTCCAGGTACCTCAGAGCAGATACTTGGTGTTTCTCAGGATCTCTGCACTGTCTGAGCAGAACAATAGCTGTGTTCACCATCACAAACAGGGGCTTTTTATTTGTGATGTGACTTAAAGGTTAAGAAAACATGGACAATTTTTCCTATAAAAACAGTAGTGATGTTCTGGAAGCATTTCAGAGGTCTAGGAAGGAAAACGTTTCTTTTCATGCTGTCATAACTCATAGTCCTCCCTTCGTATTCCTGGCCTGCTTATCCTTCAAGTGTGGCCTTTTGCCTCTTTTCTCACCTGAGGGAACAAAATGTTCTGTTCTGTGCAGATGACGGCCTCATGCACCCTGAACACCAAGCTTCCTCCCTGCTCTTCTCCCTGCTCTTTCATCTCTGGATGTCTCTTGGCGTGGTGCTCTGGCCATTGTGCTAACACCAGTCATCCAGTTTCTTCCAGAACTCCCTCACCCTCCATCAATACCAGGCACGATGTTCAGGGTCATTGCTGTCTCTCTGTTTCATTTAATCTCCTCCATTTATTTTGGGACGAACTGGAGAAATAATTTTTCAGCTAGTTTTCCTGAGAGATTCCTGAAACAACAAGGAAAGAAAGCAGAAAGGCAACTGATAAATATTAATTGACACTGTTTGCCTTCTCTCTCCTTTATCTTCTTGTCCATTAACAGAGAAATGGGAAGCAACAGGAGAAGGGAATGACTTCTAGTTGCAGATTCAAAAGGAATATGAAGTCCATGAGCACCCTCTGTTCCATGCTTGCTTCATGCAGAGCAAATAGTCCACTGGCATGCTGACTGAATAATTAGCTTTACACAGTACCTAGCAAATGGTGGTCATGGACCAGAACCCCCTGAGCTCTCTGCTCTGTTAACAGAAGGAAAAAAAAGAATTAGGAGATGGTCACCACTACCAGAGCTCAAATCCAAACTGTAAGACAGGAGACACCAGATGGAGATGGACAGATGGTGAAGTGCAAAGCACCTCCTAAACAGTTGATAAGCGTGAAGGCAAACAGTATCAGCACACCAGCTGTCTAGCATTTGTCCATTAGAGATGTCAAGCCAAGGAATGGGATAAGAACGGTTCTGAAGTATAATGGGATAGCTCTGTGGATGCTTGGGGAAAAAAAAATCCCAAGTGGAGATGGCAGCAGGGAATAATTTGCCTGGAATCCCTGCTAACATCCAGCGGAGGCAGGAGTTGTTTTTTCCAGTGAGGGATAGGCTGTGAAGGGCATGAGAATGAGAACAAGCATTTCACCAAGAAGTGAGACCTGTGAAGGGGCAAAAAAGAGAGGGGTACCAGGGTCACAGGGAGAAGCTTGAAGACTTTTTGTGTAGATAAAAATGAGGCAAAAGTTACACTTGCAATACCAAAAAACAAAAAAAAAAGTTGAAAGCTGTAAGTCTGCATGATTTTTAGCATCTTTTTAGAAAGAAAAGGCAGTTTCACAGTTCTTGAGTAGAAAGGTTCAAGGCTTTGGCATATCTCAGGCTCCCTTTTCAGTTTTTGAGTGACAGGCAAAATACATCACAAGAGGCAGGAAAAGGAATAGCAGGGTCACATGTAGTGGAGTAAGGGGGCTAACAGCAATATTTCAGTCATCTTTATTGTGACATAACAGCTAAATATTTGCCAGGGGATGCCAGGGAGAAAGTCCAAGATGCTGTTTTGGGCTGTTAGAGACGAGCACAAGCTGGAGAGGTGGATATCTGTGGTACATGGATGGCAGTCCCCATAAAGACATCATTTGAGTCTTGCTCACAGATCTAAGTACCCAAGGAGAAGGAGAAAGGGACCTAGGCTGGGTGTTGGGCAACCCTTTGAAAATTTTGGAGTCCCAAGAAGCAGGACCCTTTAAAGAACACCCTGAGTGAGCAAAAGGCAGTGATGGAGGTTGGTGCAGAGCAAGATTTCATGAAATGTGGTAACTTCCACTGTAATTGGCTAAAAAGTCAGGGAACTCCCTTGATGCTTAAACGACTCCACTGGGAGAGCCTGGCCTTTCACAGATGATGTGGGTTGGTTTTTGTTGTTTTTTTTAATCCTCCATGGCATTTTCCCTTTTTTATGAGTGACTGCATAACAGTTAGTCTATTTAACTGCAGCTGCTCCCCCTTCTCCAAGGTGTTTTGAGAGCGGAATAGATTAGGGATTTAAACACAGGTGATAGCAGCATTGCTTGGAATGAGCAGAAATGTAATATTTATAACACAAGCATATTGGTCTTTGGGTGGATAAGTGGTTCATAAAATTCAGTGCAGCATGATGCGAAGTAATGTAGCCAATTACTAAAAGAATAAGCACGAAGATTGCAGCCTAAATAGGGGCACAACAAGGAATTCATTGAAAGAAAAGAACCCAGAATGGACTGCAGATAATAGAGTAAACCATTAGCACTCTTTCCTGGTAACAATAACAGAAATGAAGAAGAGCAGGCAAGTTTTTGAAATACACTCTGGCAGTGTGGTGTATAAAGCTGCAGGAATTATTCTGGCCTGCTGCTGGTCTCGTTAGAAAACAGTGCTCAGCTTCAGCCACTTGGTCACAGGGAGATGTTGAGGAGGAGCTGCAGGGGCAATCTGGGATGATTTAGTAAGTAAGGCATGATTTATGAAGAAAGTTTTGACTTATTTCTCCTCTGTGCCTAAGGGAAGGGAGAATTCTTATGCAAGTATGCAAGATCCTGAACAAATGGGAGTGGATCAATGCTAAAGTACAGGGGCCATACACAAACTTTAAATAAGAGACCTTCAATTATTGTTTGGGAAGAAAATACAAGCAGATTTTCAAATGGAAGACAAAGCTTTATGCAAATGATGAGAAAGAAAATAACTCTATCCCAGGTCACACGAAAAATATTTGAGGAGCTGACTATAAATGTGTAGAAGGGATTAATAAAATTCTTCCTCTTATTTTTTAAAAGAATAAATCCTGAGCCAAGTATTAGTTCTTATATTTGTTACACACTGATGAAGAAACCCCCACACAACAGGGAGAGACAAAGAGATCTCTGTCAGCTAAGCACGTAAGACAGCAATTTCACAGGGACAGTTTTGCTCTCAGCTACCTAAAAAAAATAATAGTTGGCCTATCTCTCAAAGAAGACAAGAATGTAAAAATCTACAACAAAATATCAGGTTCCAAATTTGTTACAGCTATACAGTCTTCCAGTGTAAGCACCTGGAATTCCTTGTGTGGATTCCTCTTCTGAAAATTAGTGAGGTTGGAGCTCTTCTTTTGAGATGTAATAGGGAAAATTGTCCAGAATACAGAACCTGAAGACCTGAATAAATTTAAATATACATGGCACTTCTGATCATCAAAATGTCATTTCTTTAGTTGATTCCCTCAGGTAATACTCACTGGTCGGCTTGTACAAATACCTTTGGCTGACCAGATGAATTAGATCTTATTTGTTTCCAGACCTGCACTTTGCTCAGGTTGCCTTCTGTATCAGTTTACATTGGACCTGAGCGTCCTCTGGCAACACGAAAGGGCAGGAGATTGGATGCGTGGACATCTTTTCCATATTGAGGAATGGTGCAGTTCCATCCACACCATTTCTCTACCCCTGCCCCTGGCCCAGCTCTGAGCTTTTTCTCTAATTAAGTAAATTCGGTGGAGGACAGAGAAAGGTGTTCTGAAAAGGTGCAGGAGAAGTTGGACGCGGTGTGTATCACCTCAGAGTTTCCAACGGAACCAATCAGGCTTCCCCATATTCCTTCAGCAATGGGACGGCTGGCTCTCCTTCCTTCTGGGCAAAGGCACTGCCAGGTAAATACAGCAACAAACCAGTGACTGACAGATCCCACCATGAGTGAGGAGAGAAAAGCCAGTGGAATGAATAAATGTCAGGAGAAATGATACAGTACCTTTTTGAGTAAAATGTGTAACAGAGATTGAATAGTTTTTAAAGGACAGTGTTTGGCAGAAGAACATCAAGATATTCTAGATTTTAATTTAATAAGCTGGCATCAAAGGTCTACACACAGATGGTTTGCATGCACTGAAGTGAATTTAGGGTGAACGTAAGGAAATTAAAAGTATTAAAAGCTCTGTAGTGAATCCACCAGAGAGGACCCCACACTAACTCTGTGAACTCTTCCTATGTGATATATCCTGTTCACTTCAGTGGGAGCCTCATGAAGAAAGGTCTGCAGGAATCATCCTGACAGAATTCCTTAAATGCTCTCAAGCTTTTCCTCTTGAGTTGCTAAAACTTTTGTTTGTGTCGCCGACTGCATTATTTAGTCTGAGGGTTTAGATGCAGCAAAAGAAGTAGATTTTAGTGCTTGTGTTAGAATTATGGTGAAATGTGTGCTTGCTCATCAACCCCTAGACATTATAGCATGGGACTGTGCTGTGTGCACTCAGAGTTTTCCAAAGATAGTTGTGGTGACAGTGAACTTGCTTGGGAATACTTGGAATGCCTGTGCCCAAGTCTCCACAGCAGTCTCAATGGCTTGGAACCTGTTGCCATTCATTTTTCTGCTAATGGGGCAGACAACTTTTTCTGGGAACAGGATTGGTTGCTAAAGATTAAAAATTATATTAAGGTGCATTATTAAAAAAAGCAAACTGAGAATCTCTATTTATGGGAGAAAAATGTTGGGTAGTTTTAGCAGCTCTGTGTCTGGATTTTCGTCTGGTTGTCTGGATTTGGACTGTAATGTCTGCAGAACAGCAGCAGATTAAGTATGGGGGATACTCCGATCACATGCACAAAGGTCAGGCTTGAAATGAAACAACAGCTCTCTAAATATTTTTGTTGCATGGAAGTAGCACCATCATTTTTTGATTTAATTTTTTAAAACCCATAAGCCCCTTTTGCTACTGTTGGCAGCTGCAGAGGCCTACTTGCAAGTGAAATACAACATTTCAGCATTTGGCTTCTCCTCAGCCCTGAATAGCTGTCTTACAATCTTCTCCTCTTTGTTGGCCTGCCAGAATGGGACCATTTACACTGGCCTTTTGTTTGCTTGGAGCGGCTGCATTTCCCAGCCAAGCGCTTCCATGAGCAGCCAAGTCAAGCTCTGGCTGTTGAGGGAAGCTCCCTTACCATCCAGGCAGGAATGTTGCCTGGATCCAGCTCCGAAGAGCGAGGCACGCATCCTGTGTGTGCGTGATCCCAAAGGGTCACCAGTGAATGTAGGTGCTAAAAAGCTAGAAGCGGAGAAATTCTTCAGCCTTCTCTCAATATTCTGTGAGCAGACTGTCTTTCCTATGTAAACTATTTTAAACAAGGTCACAGTTTCATAAACTTCTTGCACCCGCAGGCTGTTTTGCAAGATTGTTATGGCTTTGACTTTGAAAATATTTTGGAATAGGTATCTTAAGACTTGGCCAATCCTCTCAAGGGGTGGATGGCCAAGGAACTAATTACCTATTGCCACTCAACACACTTTTTGTGATCTATCCTATAAAGTAGTTAGAAAATTATTAAAAAAGAAGCTTCGGCTTCCACTTGTCGACAGCCTGGACTCTGTGTCGTTTTCTTTATGCGCCTCAGACATAACAGCGACAAGTGAATCAGGCGCTGCCTGTGGTGTCTGAGGCTTACATGGACAAGGCTACTGAGTGCCCTCTTCCCGTGGGATCGGGATCTTGGCATGGATGCTCAGCTCTCAGCACTGGTACAAAGTCTTTGTGACAGCGGGCAGGCCAAGTGAATTTTCAGTGTGGTCATTCATCAAATGCTCTCAGTGACAGCTACTTACATCGCATGTTTTTTCTTAAGTACATTTACAGATTTAAATGAAAGAAATCTTTGACATTTTGGGGGGTGTTCATTACAAAAGGGCTGTGATATGCTGTTTACTCATAAATATGGTGTTTTTATATTCGCCAGGTCTTTTAACAGCTTTATGATAGATATGGACAGCTTAATGAAATGTGAAACATACACTGAAACTATTTCTTCCCATGCAGTAAGATAATAAGATGTTACATTACTCACAGGTCCAATTTTAAATTTAAATATAACTTCATTTAATTTTACTTTGCAATCAGGTAAATTAATGAGAGAGAATCAAAACAATATGCTGTAATTACATTTGAAAATTACTCCTTCTGTCCTTCAAGAGTGTTCTTTCTGTTTCAAGATATTGAAATTTGGTGTCTAAATATAAAATGCAGTAACATCTGGTTCTAATTGCTGGTTTAAATAATATAGACATTTAGACAGATATTTCATGCTTTTGAAAGGAGGCTTTTAGTAGGATATTCTGAGTCAAAGGTTAGAAAAAATTTCATGCCACTAAAAATAGCTAATATTCCATTTGTGTTCTAGATCTAAAGGATCTTTTACATAAAAGATTTTTTTGGCTAAAGTATAGTTGGTTTAACTTATTTTGTTTGGAAAGAACAACCAGTTTGTATGCCTTTTACATCTGCTCTTCACTGGTGCATGTGAACATAGTGCAGAAAAATGCTGGAACAGTTTATTTCTAGACCCAAATATTGTTACATCATCCTCAAGATCTCTGATTTTCAACACAGAATCTTGTCCTTCCAAAATTATGTATTTGAAGTCTTTTATTTGCTTGTACTTTGCCACTCAGCTTCCCAAGAAAAGAAGTTAGACGTATCGACATCAACGTTAAAGTGATTTTGGTGTCAAGCCACATAATCATACTGCAAAGGTGCTTTAAATGGGGTTTAACACAGAAATTAATTTAAGCATCTGCAGAACTCTTAAAACGTTGAGAACCACCCCAAATTTGAAAACTCTCAAGACTGAATTAATCTCACCTATCGAACTGCTTTTCCTACTTTTAGTATGGCAGGGCTTGGCTGAAAAAGCGGGTTGTGTGGAGGGATGAGTTTTGTGGCCATTCTGACCTTTCCCAGGCCTGTGTTAGTTTGCTTCCAATCTGTTCAGCCACCTGGATAAAACACCTACAAATTCAACCTCACAGATCCCACATGACCTACAAATGATTCATTGTCCCAGGCAGCAACATTTATTAGTATTCTTGAAAGAATCTCCTCCCTCCCCATCCCACTGACCCCAGGCCACCTTCATGCTAGCCTGCACTTCATTTATTGTCAGAAATTCTGAGGAACAACTCGAAGCAAAACAAGTTATGACCTGATCTCTCCCTGCTGCATAACTTTTCCACTTAGGCACAGGGACAAATTGGAAAACTAGAGAATTATGGAATGCAGTAGTAGTGCCTCATGTACTAAAAAGTCATAAGCTGATCAAAGGCCGAATATATTAGAGCCCTGGTAAGGAAATAAATGCACTGATCCAGATGCTACATGCACTTTGGCTCACTGTCCATAGATACTGTGAGGTTTGCCACTCTCTACTACTTAAAACTCTCCCAAGCCTTTCTGGCAGCGGCTCAGATCAAGCATAATTTTTCTTTTCATAGCCAAAATGTAACATCTGAAATCTACACATTGGGCATTCAAGGGAGAAGCTTATACTGCCCAGCATGGAAATCCTGACACAATATATCAACACCTTTCCTATCTGGGCCACCCATGCTCCAATTCTGTGTAGGGTTTACCATTCAGGAAACTTCTCTTTTTCCTGTTGCCTGGAAGAAGGGGTTGTAGATGGCTCTGGAGTTGTTATTACATCTGCAGATCCACCAGTTGCTGTGGTGTTGGTGCTGATTGCTAAGAAACCCCTGTCAGAATCTGTAATGGTGCTGAACTTTGATACAGCAGTGGATGCACAAGGAAAGAGCTTGTGGGGGCATCAGAGCAATCTGCATATCTTGTGCACCACTGTTACCACTACATGGTTTCTCTCAAAATTTTCCAAAGGCTGTTACTTGCCAGGCCAAACACCTTCAGAGGACTGCAACTCTAGTGAGGGTCCTTCACATCTTCGGCCTTCAGAGTAAAACCTGGATTGTTAGAGGCAATAGAAGAAAAAACAAACTCGCCCTTCTATTGCTTCCACAACATTCCACTCATGTTAAATGGGACACTGGCAGGTGTGTGATAGTTTTGCATCTTCCTTTAAAATGTGAAAGAATTCTAACCAGAAGCAGGACCAAGGGATTCAAGAATAAGTACTCTGTTCCAATAGTGTGGGCCATTTCTCTGCCGTGGTCGTCTGAATTCGGAGAGATGAGATGGCCCCTTTTTAGGAGATATGAAATCATTATGCTTCCTGCCTTGCTAAATTTCGTGGGGAAACTGGTAAATTGTGTATTTACCTTCATCTGTTACTTCTAGTAAAATAAAACATTGCTTCGAAAAAGGAGAAGAAATAATAAATTGCAGGTAACAATTAATAACTAACTAAATAAAATCAATTTTAAATGCTCAGTCACCTCTTTCAATGTTTGTTTTTACTACACTTTATTTGAAATCTAATTGCTTAGACAGTATTACTCCTGTGATTATTATTCGTTACCTAACAATCATTCACATCCTGCTTTATTTTTAATGCTCGTTGCGTTACGCTCTGCTAATACTATATTGTTTCAGTTGTGGGGTTTCTTCCTACTTCTGCACAGGGAATACAGATTGTTTTATTGCTTCACTGAGTACTAGAAAGGTCTGTCTTTTATGATCGCTGAAAATCTGTGTGCGGAGCAGAAAATGGCACTGCATGTTTCAAACCAGTGATTTCAGTCGCTGAGGCTGTGGTAATGAATGTTGGTGTTCGAGTGCTCTGATAAAGATAACATCCCTGCTGCAGGATGCACAGCTCATCGTGTATTCCCATGCAGTGGCATGAAGGAAGCAGCCAATGTTTTTCTGGGTTTTTTTATTTCTGCCTTATTTGCTTGAGAAAAGTATAGAGAATCCTGTACTTAAGGGCCATACTGGTTTAGATCCCTAAAACATTGACAGCAGCAAAATGAAGCGCTTAAACCGCATTAAAACCACCGAAATCTAAGCTCATGCCTAACTTCACCGCACTGATGTCTTGGATTGGTGACTTTGTGAATAAATTGGAGATGCTTAAATTTACACTCAATTGTCCATTTCCTTCTCGCTGCCTTGCGCTTTCTGTGCTAATATTTAATTCTTCATATGACCCACGGCAATTTTCTTGATATCCAAGCCTGTGTGAAGACTGAGACATCATTTAGGGAGGTATTTTAGGAGACGTTTAAGTTCATTCTTTCATAAGTCATTTAAGCTCCAGTGTAATTTTTACTAAATGCTTCCATCCCATTGAACACAGTGCAACTTTAAGCACACAGTTCAGTCAAGCAGGTTTGGTTAATGCTTTCCTGAGCTGGGGATTTAGGTGGTGGGTAAGGTCTCCTTGGAGTAGCTTCTGTCGCTTACCATTTCTGGAGCCTGGTGGCACACCCCTGCTTCTGCTCTATTTACCACCGTCCATCCATCCATCACAGGAGCATTTGGGTGCATTTCTCTATCTAGTTTAAGGCGAAGGCATTGGGCTGCTTTGTTGAGCAGTTTAAATGTTGGCTAGTTCACTCGCTTTGACGGAAACGAAGGCAGAAAAGCTTTTTGAAGTGTTTAAATGCACCAATTTGCAATGAGGAATTGGCTTATCCTGCCCAAATTAGAAGCTGATGATCAGTTTTCTTTCATTTTGTTAAATATATTTCAACAACAGAAAAGATGGTTACGGCTTGAACACCTTGGGCATGTCCAGGCAAGAAGCTTGGAAGGTGATGACCTCGGACAGGGAGGTGATGGTGCAGGCTGGGATCAGCACAGGCTGTGCCTGGAAGGAGACCTAAGGTCAAAACTTCAGAGTGTTCTGCCTTGCAAAGAGCAGTAAGTGCTTTGATGCTGGCTGATCAATACTGTCAGTGCTTTGGGGGCTGAAAGTGGATCTGTACTTTGTATTTCCAAGAGACTGAGTGCTGGATGCCAGGTTTCTGTCTGGTTGGTTTCTGGAGAACTGTGCCTGAAATGAAGCCTTAGCAGGCTTCCCTGCACTCTGAAGACAAGTTTGGATCTAAGGATTTCAACGTAATTAAGATTACATGCTCAGGCACCATGTGAGCTTCTTGCCGTGAGGAGCTTTTATCAGCTGCTTTGAGTAGGTCAAGATTCAAATACTGCTTTTCATGTTATTTCATATATCTGACCTTCCACAGCTCATGTTCTAAAGAAATGTCTTTCCAAATACATCTTTCGAGTGTAGTAATGTTTGTATCAAATTAATGTGAAGCGTCTGTTGCCCTGGAGGCTGACTGAAATGTGGGTCAAGTCTGACATCAAGTGGTCAGACACACGCCGTTCCCAATGGGACTGTTAACACAGTGCTGCTCCTGGTGTCTTGCAAGAACCTCCCGCTCCACTCTTCTTCTCCAAGTTTTTTCTTCTGTTAACAGGATTTCTCGGTGCTCTCTTCCTTCTCTGGTGCCCACCAAGGTCATGGAGTGTCACTGCTGACAGACACACGAGGAATCACATTAGTCTTGCTTTACACATTGCAGCTGCTGAATCTGTCAGCAGAATGATGGGAGCATGTAAATAAAGACTTGTTGGCTTGGCACGGCACATAAGACCTTTATTCACTCTGCCTTGTTTAACCACTATAGTTCTAACAGGATCTAGGTCTTTTAAAAAGCAGACCCAGCTCTTGAGGGACCAACTCCTCCACTTGTGCAGATTTTCAGTCCTATCAATAACTGCAAGAGCACTCATCACTCACACATTTCTTCCTGTTGTTTAAACACATTGCAAATACTAATTCCATTCATTTCTCATGACTCTGAAGAAGCTTCATAAAATTATTCATGCCATGATATAGGAGAGGAATTGGGGATAGAGACCAGAGAGAATTTAAATCTTTGACTTGAGACCTTCAAGTTTTCCCAGGTGCAGGTCTTGGGTTCAGTCCCCTGGTGTACTGAGTTGGAACCTTCATGTTTTAGTGGTATTTGTAGCCACACTGACCCAGGAATACAAGGTTCAAGTTCAGCTCCTCGTGCTCCCTTCCTCCAGGGTGAGAAGTTATCCTTCAGCAGCCAGAGGGACATTTTCTTCATCTCCATTCTCAGAGATCAGGAGACTCACTTTTGTCTTTTCAAACAACAAACGACAGGCCATAAGCTGTACAATATAAACTTTTTATCTGCAGAATTGATTCATTTGTAACTGGAACGTTGGTGTGTTTCTATACCCTCTGCATAAAACAAACATCACAAAGGTCAGCGTTTTTGTATACCTTGTAACTGAGTCAGCAATGCAAATACAAACTTTCCATTTCTCCCATAAATGCCACAGCTTGATAAGATAAAACACCGTGTTTGTGCCTCTGGGCCTCTCAACTACCAGTTTGCACTTGGACACCTTTGTTTAAATTAATCTCAGAGGTAAAGTCTTCACTTTGATGACTTTTCTCTCTGCTGCAAATTTGGCTTTTTAGTCTGGAGCAGCAGTTTCACAGGGATCTTAGGCTGCCATAGACCAGTACTGATGCTAAAAAATACAGCCCTTCCCCTGGTTCAGCATGGTTGTTTTTGCAGCTCCACAGTGTACTGGACTGGGGAATTGTTACAGAAAACCAAACAAAATGAAACAAACTCAAAAAACCCACAAACAAAACCCCCTGCCATGATTTCTGCACATCTCATTCAGAGACCCATTGTAATTTAATTCAGCGCTTAATGGTGGGTTTATCCTCTGTGAGCAGAGCTCCCTGTTTGAACAGTTTTTTGCCAAAGAAAGTTTTCGTGTGAGGTAAATGATCACCTTTCATGTTCCCAGTGTTATCTGGGCAGCCCAGGTCACTGAGGAGAAGGGCTATGTGATATCTTATGTTTAAAAGGCTGAAAGTGTCCTTACCTGGGAACAGTTCAGAAATGAAATGAGCTAAGTGATTGAGCTCTGTGCTTAAAAAGCAACGCTGTAACTTTTTTTATCTCAATAGCCTCTATTTTTATGTATTTGGATATGTTTCAATTGCCATCAATCTAATATAGAGTTCATTATCTTAAGTCTTCTATAGTTTCACTGACTAGATAAAATTATGTTGAATAGGCTAGAAGTTCAATGCCTGCTTGAACATTCATGGATTCATCCTAGTAAAAATTAATGTCTACAATAATTATTATAATTTAGAATAGTTTCTGCTTACATAGTGTGTGGTTTGTATTAGATAACACTATCATGAAGTCCCAAATCCCACTGACTAGTCCTAGCATTAGTCTTAGGATCCATACAACAGTCGGAAGATGGAAGCCTTCGCTCCAAAGAGCTGGCATTTCAGAGAAAATGGAGAGGATGCAGGATTCAAGCAAATGAACACAGAAGACAGACTTCAAAATATCTCCAAAAACACATTTTCAGATCAGTTTCTAAGTCTGAAGCCACAAGGCACATGGGTGTCACAGCCACAAATTCAGTTCTGGGTAAAAGTCTGTTCAGAGTAAACCTCCTTTCTTTTACATCTCTTCTAATTCTGATAAAATATTTACACTGAGTCATGCAATGGGCATATTAACCAGAGTATTATATTGAGTAAAGCTTAGTCTCTGCAGCAAATGCACTGAATGGTACTGTGGAGCATTCAAAAGGACATTTTTTCCAACCACCTATTGATGCTAAACTGATGGGTGCACGGAGGGTCACCACAGAAAGTCAGCTCAGTGCCAAATGGCAGAGCTGTGGCAAGCTACATCTTACAGGCTGTGCAAGGAGTTTTGGCCAGAGTTCACAGTTGTAGAGTTTATTGCAGCTCAGACAAAATGTTCAGCTATTTTAGACAAATCTGGGCATTTTTATACTGAACAGACTATTCAGCATAAGTGTGTGCATCTTTTAGCAAAACAAATCATTCTCTTGTTTAAAAACAAAACCAAACTGCTGCATATGTTACAGAACTATACTTGCCATTCTTTATTTTAAAGCCATACACAAATGGCTTGTTCTGCTCTGATTAGCTTATTAGTTAATGTTGGATATGAAAGGCAGTTTTGGGGCATTGTCTGTCAACTTAGTGGAAATTAGGACAGTGAGTGCCTTCAATAGTCCTTGTTCATTAAACCACATCTCTGCAGATGTTCAGTGGTTTTTATTACTTTTGCTTTTCTGAAGCGTTCTCATTTTTTTTCAGCTAATGAGAAATGTTTGACTTTGTATATTGTTCGTGGAGCCAAGGTTCAAAAGAGTGAGGTTTGTTACTCAAAGACCGACACCTTTCCTCTGAATTTATTATACCCGTAGGTGTTAAGGCACATTTACAAGTCCTCTAAGAGTAAGATGAGCGAGTTAAACAATCTGTAGAAATTTTTGCTCTCAGGAGAGCCCTGAGAGCATCTTCCTGCAAACCAAGAAATTATTAGTCCCATGGGGAATTCAGCTGTAGCCAGCTGTACTTTTTGTGTGAAGAAGGGTTCGTGTGTGGGTTCCCTCTGCCAGATTTTAGCTTGAATTATTATAGATGTTCACCAAAGTTAGCATGTCCTGTGTCTGCAGACAACTAATGAAAGGGCAGGTTATGTTTGTTGGCTTAAACCTCTGATATTCTGGAGTCAGAGCTAACTGAATGGCAAATGGATGCTGTTTGTAAAAGAAAAGAGTTCTCTTGGTGGGGGAATCAACAGCTAGCTCTGGCTGACATTGTGCTCTCATCACCAGCAGAAATGCTGTATTTATTGAGAAATTAAAGCAAAGGCAGTTGTATGTATTTCAAATGTAGTTTGGAGTAATGGCCTGGCTGGGGATGACAAATGAGAGCTCTATTTGATTAGCCAAGGAAATGTACTTTATCTGCTTCTTTTTCAGGAAACAGCTTCCTGTTGAATTGATCAACAAGGTGCTAGTGCTGCTCCTTCAGACTAATTTCTTCTTCAAATCATGCACATCATTAGTCAGCAGGATGGATGGAAAGGCGGTGAGGTAGTTGTTTGTGCTTCTAAATAGATATTCATTATGCATGTAACTCTATTTTGTTAGGATTCTTGATCCCCTTCTAACTCCAGGTTGTGTTTTTTACTTAAGCAACTTTCAATTTGGTTAGAAATTTGCATATGCATAGGTACCACTGTTCTTTCTGGGTAATATAATCTGCAAAAGTGTATGAAATTTAGAAGTCCATTTTCATCAGCCTAATCCATTTTGAACCAGTCTTATCTTGAAAGTACAGATAATAACCAACAAGAAAGGGAATAAAAATATAATACCTTTGAAATATGTCGCTGTTTATGAAAGGAAGGCTCATGTTTTTATCTTGCTGCGTGCTATCCTGTATTATCTGTACTCACACATAACAAGGTATTGCAGTGAAAATTAAGATAACACTACAATGTGTGAAAATATTAGTTGGTAGTAATACAACTGGCTGCTGGTACAATATGCTCTTTGTGGAAACATAAAATAGACGTAGGTTGATAGTACAAAGAAAAGGGCATTTGCAGTAGCTCAGTATATTAAAAATGATAGTGTATCAGATATGGCAATTACACTAGCCATCAATCTTCAATAGTTTGTGAAGAATGCTGCTAAAATGCAGTGAAGCTTTATAAGATTTGTGATCACAGAGTGTAAAATATAACAGATGCTACAATATTTAGATGCCTGCTGGCATTTACTTTTACCCTACACAGCTCATTTCAGTTATATGAAAATTTTATGTGCTCTGTAACCTCACTGAAATAGGAACATGTTTATAAAGCAACCACAATGGAACAGAGCATTTTCAATATATACACAACTTGATCTGTTTAATAAGATAAAAAAGGGCAAAAATTGCCAGTTAAATTAAATTACTATTAGTTTATTATTAAGTTACTGTTAACACAGCAGTTTTGATACATGTGATGCCTTCGGAGCTGGACTCTCTGCCAGGGATGTGTCACTCGGAACTGGTTGGAGACTCCACTGCTCAGCGTGGGCTGGAGTCTTCTGGGGGTGATCACTGCAAGCCAAAACTAATGAAATGAGACAGGAAAAGAAAGTTCTTGCAGCTTTCAGCTGGGAAGCACAGTGGACAGCTTCCTTTGCGAAATGTGAATATTACGTAAGAGCTGCCAAGGTTGCTGCAATCTCTTGTGAGACTGAATATTCCTGAGGACTGTGAAATCAGGGCCTAGATACACTTGCTCATTAATACTGCCTCTTGGAAGGGTGCCCAGCAGCACCTCCTGGTATCAAGATGTGGAAGTTGCCATGCTTCTGCTCCTGTGGATGACTGTGTTTCATCACATGTCCACGTTATTTACCTTTTCCTAGCTTCTCCAGAGGCAGCTGTGTTAGGAACATTTAATAGCTGGATATGTCTGATGTAATTCTGCTAATCAGCAAACTTGCTGTGCTAAAAAATAAATGCATTAACTCGAGGAGTGCTCCCAAGGCTTGACCTTGTAGATGTCTGACACAGTATTTGAGCAGGAGGAAGAATTCACTCAACCCAGACTTCCAAAGGAACACCAAGACTCTCAAAAGCATTTGAACTGGCAGTTTGTCCATATGGCATTTGGCTTGGTTCCTTTGCAGTTTAGGGTTTCAGGAACTGGTTTGCCATGTGGTAACCTGGCAAGTTTACAAGTGCTGGGCCTGTAGGACACCAAGAGGCTTTGGCTGCTTGTCAGGGAGGGATTATAACACAGCCCGGGTTAAAAAAGGCACAGTAACTCTTGTGTAGCAGTAAATTGCTCCTTTTTATCAAGAGAATTTTGATATTGTCAAGAGGAGTCTGGCTCTTTCTGAGGTTAGTGTCTGAAATGTTTCTTAATCCAAAAATTTGACCCTTCACCGGCACTGCTTATGACATTTAGACCATTTCTATTTTATCTTTCACAGCAGCTTACTCTTTATGGTTCCTGTTTACAAATCAGATCCCTTGTCACACTTGGAAGCAAAATATCCTTTCTTCCTCTAGCAGCCCATAAAATGTAATACAGCAGGGAGCTCATCCCTTGGGGTGAGTCGCCTGGAAACAAGACACACTTGGGCCACGGAGAATATTCCTCCTGTGAGCTTGAGTTCCTTGAGCTTTAAAGAGCCACGTCAGAGACTCTTCCCTCCTGCACCAGTGTGAGGTACTTCACTGCAACGTGACAACACACACGGTAACCAAGCTACACAACTGCTATTTGTTCAGGCTGTGTGTTCTGTGAATCAAAGCAGGATCTTGCAGCGGTGTCTCAAAAGTGGTGAAAAGCAATTTTGTGGTCAAACTTCCTATCTATCTCCCCTGCTCTACCCATACAAATAGCACAAGCATTTAACCGTACCTATATCTACAAAATCTAAGGTCTGGCTTTTCCTCTGCAAAGCAAACAGCTGTTTTCTAGACTCAAAAACCATGTTAGGAAGTTAGCAAGTGCTATCATTCCATTTTGGGCTTCTGCAAACTCAAACAAATCGTGTCCAGATGAAAGTCAGGAAGTTGATCAATTTTCCTTTGAGGAGACTTAAGTTGGTTCTGCACATGTCAGACAATATTGCACAGTGTATTCATTAGAGCAGTTTTGAAATGTAATCTAAGCTTATTTGAAAATACAGGTATTTAACAGTTGTTTGTGGCTCATAAATATCAGACTTAGCACTGAAATTTGTGAAGTCTTTGATGGAAATGAACATGGAGTGTAGATAAGCAAACCAACTCAGAGAACTTTCATCTGCACTATTTCTTGATGAATTAAAAGTATTCTCAGGTTATATGAAATACATGCAAATGTGGGTGTTTTTAATAGCCAGAGAATCAAAGTCAATATCTGAACTCATTTTGTCTCAGCTGGCTTATGAAAAATACAATTATGCACCGAGATGTAACATAGGTCAGAACTGTCAAATGTCACTCAGCCATCTCTGGTGGCTGCAGTGTGTGTGATGCCTGTGGTGCACCTCGCCAGAGTGGGAACAGCTCTGCCTGGGGTTTCTAGAGGCTCCTGTGGCTTCAGGCCCGTGGAATGTCATCTCTGCCCTTCCCATGGCTGCTGTCCCCGGCGCTCCATCCGAGCAGCGATTTGCCCAGGGGGCACTGGCAGCAGCAGCAGATGGCATGGCAGGTGCTGGGCACACAAGCTGGAGAAGCATTTTGATTTCCTTCCGAGGTGCCCCAGTTCCTTCACCAGAGCTTTGTCCAGTAAAGGTGGAGGGGGGCTTGATCCTTGCCCTCTACGCTATCCCAGTGATGCCTTATCCGGCCTCCTAGAAACAGAGACTAGACAGAATAAGGGAATAAATGTTGGGATTTATTTGAAAGGCCTTCAAAGGGTACCCTGGGGAGCCAGAGGCTACTGCCAAGATGGACCCCAAGATGGACCATGAGTCACAAGTCCTTCACACTTTTATAGGTTTGGTTCATTTGCATAACAGAGTTAATTCTCCAATTAAAGCTTCAGTTTAATGATGTAATTTCCCCAAGCTTGCCCCCCCTTTAGAGTCTTTGGTTTACACAGTTTGGGCCTAGGACGGTCCGAGTGTCCTTGAGAAGCAGGCCTGGAGAGGCTTTGTTGTGTCTAACCAGCATGAGAGAGCAGAAATTAACAGGATACAAGAAACCTCGGAGCTACACACTAAGCAGTATAGGACTTGGAGAGTATAATTATTCTGTCTAGTCTCTGTGTCTAGGAGGCCTGATGAGGCATCACCAGCTCCAGGGGAATTCTCCCTCCCGGGCAGCAAGCGATGTCCCTGCCATCCTGACCCACCTATCTCCTGCCTGCTCAAAGTACCACATGCAACTCGTTCAACCCGTCAGCTTCCTTACTGCAGCCAGCTACGTTGTATGTCGGGTAACTATTGTAGTTGCTCTGTGGGTAACTGGCTGTAACATAAGAGCCTCATTACTACTCATTTTAGGATCCCTCAGTCTGATGAGTGAGATACCCATCTCTCCAGTCCTGGGGCTTCTTCCATGTCCCCAGTCCAGCCCCAAAGCCTCAGGATCTCGCTCAACTCAGCCATTTCCTCACCTGTGCAAAGCTCTGCCTTTGCAGCTGTGCCCCAGCACAGGTAGAGCTGTCGGGGAGCTAACGCCGTGTGTAGTGCTCTCCTTCTGGACCTGCCAGGCTGGTCCCCTGAGCACCTTCCCATTGACATCCGTGGGTTTCACACGAGGCCTTTATTCAGATAATATGCTGGAGTAAATTTGTTTCTCAGAGGTCACATCCCAGGAGGCACAGTTTGCCCTGCTTCACATTCCATGACAAATCCATTCTGAATCCTTTTATTATTAATAATAGACAGCAAATTCTGATCTCGGGGTTCCTGAGGTAGAGTCGGTGATATCTGTGTAATTTAAATCAAACCTGCTCTCGCAGGTCTAAGTGAGTTCTAAAGATTGTATCAATGCAATTTCCCTGTGCAGCTGGGCAAGCCAGAGCGTAATTAGAGATAAGAGCCAAGAGCCTTACAAGTGCAAGAGGTGTAACTAACCTTTGCTAATGAATGATATCATGCAAATAGTATTTGATATTTGTGTGTATCTGACACACAACTGAACAAGGAGGAGTTGCCTGGTGTTTAATGATGGCTTCTCTGATGGCACAGGCATTTCCTATTGAAAATGCGATTGCGATGAGTATTGCACAGATTCAAGGGAAAAAAGACTCTGCCCGTTGAATAACAGCAAACCTGCCCTCTCTTTAAATTAGCTCAACCCTTCCCACTCAAAAAAGTGGGATAATATCTAGAATAATAACCACTTCCTCCACAAACAGAGTGGTGGAACAGAGAATCTTGTTCTTTGTATAAGTTTCCTATGAGGCTCTGCGTGCCCCCAGACAGCAACTCAGTGAAAATTAGCAATTGTTTCCTAAAGACAATTTTGTCCCAAAGTCCCTGATTGACCCCCTTTGTCTGCCATTGCTCAAAAACAGCTCTCTGCTGCAACAGCTCCCGTAATTATAAACTTCAAAATCTGCATACAATTCCTGTAATTCTTTTTAAAGCTTTTCAAAGAAGGCACAAAGACTAATGCAAGTCTGCCTTAGGACGGTTTGCTACTAGTAGGAAAGCTAACTTTAGTAAGGTTGGGCTGTGTTAGTGCCGAGGATTTTGATAAGATTGTTAATGGCATCCCTGTGAGTCCAAAGGTCTTTGTAAAATCATCATAACTCTCATCATACTGTAGACGTGGATGTGATATGCATTAGTAAATGTGTACTTGAAGGTATGAGATACCCTGGGTGTATTGCACATATAGTTTGGACCATCAGCAGGCTCTGAAGCATTCCCCAAGATCGTATCTTCCAGTGATTATTGGTAGGGTGGTGTTGTACCGGACCAAGGAGGGTGTATAAACAGCTAACGAGCTGCTAGACACTTTTTTGGAGTGTTTTATAAGAGTAATTCAGGTTGGAAAGGACCTCAGGAGATCTCCAAAGTCCTGCTCAAAGTGGAATCAGCTCTGGGGTCAGATCAGTCTGCTCAGGGCTTGACCCAGCAGTTGACCAAGACCCCCAGGCCTGGTCTCCAGCCAATATTGTGTCTGGGGATTATTTGTGCTGGTCTTTGTTGAATTTCATAAGGTTCCTGTTGGCATATTCCTCTGGTTTATCTTATTGCTGAATGGTGGTGCTGCTATGTATGCTCTGAATTTTTCTTGTAGTTTTTATAGGTTTCTTTTAATTTGTCTGTTTGCTTTTTACTTTGCTGATTCTCCAGATGAAATCAAGTCATTGTTCTCAGAATGTTTCATTTCAGCCCAGAGTTATGGGTTATGGCCTGAAATGTGGGCATCTGATGAAGTTCTGGAGAAGTGTTGGGTCCATATGAGCAGCAGACTCGGGCAGACCCTCAGAACTGGCCTTGTGTGGCTGGATACAAATGTGTTCTTTGCACATTTCTTAGCTTTCCTGATTGCTGTCAAAAAGTAAGCTTCAATTTCAGTCCACCAAAATAAAGAGAAGTGAATTAATGACAAAGTAGCTAATGAGAAATGCCAGAGTTTCTAATAAATGTTAACAGAGAGGTTTAGTTTGATTTATTTTCTGATTTTTATTGGAACATTCACATAATCAAAGAAGACTGGTTAAATCCGCTGTGCTTTTCGTGTGTCATCAGTGGAATTGTTAGCAGACATCTACCTGCTGCATCATTAACTCTGTGTGGAGAAATAACCCTCAACCACCTCACACAACCTCCACCACAGCAGTGCTTTAGGCACCAAAAAATGGAAAGTCAGAAGATCCCACCCCGACCTTTCGTCTTTCTCATCCATGGGTACACAAGTAATAGCAGGCTGAAGAATCCAGTCAGATTTAATTGCATTGATTGGTGTTATTAACCATTTCCAGCAGCCCTAAAATATTTGGACTTTTTGTCTTCTACTTGTGCCAGCAGCCATGTAGAAGACACATGTAGCCACACCAACAATGCTAGAGCCTTAGCACGCAAAGCAGTCCAACACAGCCAGCAGTAAATTATTAAAAAACCTTTCCTCAGCCCCTCTTTTGAGTTGGGGGTACATCTGTGCACTGTCACTTGGCCTTTTGAGGCCAAAAAAGCACAACCTAACCAAGAGAAAAGGAGGCTGAGCAAACTCTGAATTTGTTGTGAATGACTCAATCTTGTGTTATGAATCTGTTGGTTTTTTCCTCAGCTCTAACAGACCTGAGCAGTTCTGGAAGCTGTACTCTCACGTGCTACAGAAGCACTATTTCAGTAGCAGAGTTGTTTGCCACTGAGAAAATTGTTGTTAAGAAATCATATAACAACCACTGCTGATCCCTAAAGGGGATTGCTTCTCCCACTAGCTATTATCTAAATTGGATGTTTTCTGGAAAGACGAGCTGAATAAATAAAATAATGCCAGCAAGACTGGAGTGCTAAGGATGCAAAGATTCAGACTCCTCCATTTTAATGTTAGTGAAACTCCACTGAACTCAGTAGAGTTATTCTGGCTTTAAACCTAAACCCTGGGGCCCAAAATGCTGCAGGGAAAGAAGCTGTCTACTCCCATTTGAACAAGGGGAGGGCCACAGTGTGACTTCGTTTACCTAAACTGCCTACCGGACTGAGAGAAACCCTGGGGAGAGGCAGGCACTCCCTGCCCCATCCCTCCTGAAATGTAGGGCATGGGAGAAGGCTCCATTTGATAAAAGCATCCATCTGATTTCTTCCTGGCAGTCACTGTAGGGATTTTGGGATTGCTTGCTTAGTGGTCTTGCCCTCAGTTTGCAGCTCTTCGATGTTTTCATTTTCTGTAACAGTTTCTCACGCACTTTCTGTAAACATAGCCGTGTTTTGTTAACCGTCCTTTATTGTTTTTCATTCCATTCTCCTAGGCGGAGGCATTTGATGGATTTTTCCTTTGACCACTGTGACTGAGGGGTGGTCATTTCTCCCTCCAATCCACGGTGGTTTCTAAGAACATATATAATAAAGCTCGGGGTCTCTGACCCCCTCTCTTTCTTGCTTCTCTCCTGACAAGGGGTCTGCGTGGTTCTTTTCGTGTCCAAGTGCGACATAGCGGAAATAAACTGTCTAAGAGGGGAACAACGTTTCAGACCAGAGGACATAACCCCAGTGACTCAAAGAGCCTGTGCAGTGCTGGGCCTGTCCTGGGGGCCCTTTTGCGTTAGAAGGGCTTTGTGATGGAAAGAGCGGATGCAGAGCGAGGTCCGGCCCTCTGGCTGCTCCATGCATCGAAGCCTTGCCAGTCCCCAGCTTGGGCAGGGCACGGAGTGGGAGAGCTGGCCTGGAACGGGACCGGCTCTCTGGGGTGCCCCAGCCCCTGCACTGGGAGCCAGCAGGAGAGGCAGGGAGGAGAAAGCTCCATGCTCAGTTTTGGGCTCTTCCCTGCAAGGAAGATGTTCAGGTGCTGGAGCGAGTCCAGAGGAGGGAATGCAGCTGGAAGAGGGTCTGGAGCACAAGGCTCGTGAGGAGTGGCTGAGGGAGCTGGGGGGGCTCAGCCTGGAGAAAAGGAGGTTCAAGGGAGACTTTATCACTCTCTACAACTCCCTGACAAGAGGCTGTAGAGAGGGGGGTGTCAGTGTCTTCTCCCAAGGAACAAGTGACAGGATGAGAGGAAATGGCCTGGAGTTGCACCAGAAGAGGTTTAGATCAGTTATTAGGAATTTTTTCTCATGGAATGAGTTGTAAAGCATTGGAACAGGCTGCACAGGGAAGTGGTGGGGTCACCATCCCTGGAAGTGTTCAAAAGATGTGTAGATATGGTTCTTGAGGACATAGCTTAATGGTGAACATGGTGGTGGAGCTGGGTTTGACAGCTGGGCTGGATGATCTCAGAGGTCTTTTCCAACATTAACACTTCTATGGCTCTACTCTGAGGTTTTCAGAGCTGCAATTCTGGTGCTTCATCCCCACAGCCTGAAGGCTCTGGGTTTGGGATCAGGGTAACACATTGCTCTTGCAGCTGCCTGACCACGTTTCCCTCACTCTTGCTCCCACCACAGCTTCAGCAGAGGTCAGCAGAGAATTTGATATCTGATACAGATGTGGCTGCCTACTGCATTCTAACACGTAAGTGTTAGGGGGTTTATTTCTATTTGGTTTTCCTTCCATCAACTCATCTGTCTGGGATCTCCATTTCTGGAAAGAGGCAGAGTGAAGAATTTAGTCTAATACACCATTTAAATTCCATAAACAAGACAAAAATCTAGTAGCAGACCTGAGAATATATATTGCAGCAATAAAACTTCCCTGAAAGAATTGCAGCAGCAGCTAGGGAATGCTAATAAAGGTTTCTTTGCCTGTGAAGCAACACTCACAGGCCTAGGTTGGCTTGATTTTCATTTAATAAAAACACTACATTAATATAATCATGATTATATTGTGAAGAGGAAACACTTTGGAAACTTTTTGATTCTCTTCATTAATTACTTCTCTCTCCAGCAGTACCACTGCACCGAAGAGATAAAAGGAGAGTGTCTGATATTGAGCTTCATTTTTAAAGAACAAAGTGCATTTTTAATTGGTTTTAATATGTCAGCTTGCAGGTAAAAGATGAACTAAAAATATTTCTGAATTCAAAAAAAAGCAATTTCAAACTGCTGCCTTCTAATCAGGCCTGTCCCAACCCAAACACAGACCACCTACAACGTGCAATTAACTGACTTGCTAATTGCACAGCACAGTTTGAGATGCTCAGAGAAGCAGCTTGAGATGGACAGTGCTCTCCAGTCTGTGTATCCTGGCCAGGTTTTCAGCTGGCATTTAGCTTACAGAGACAGGATCTAAAAATTGTTTTCAAAAACGGGATTTTTTATCTCTGTGTGTTCAGAATGTTTAGGTTTTTATGGAGCATAGGAGTAATGTCAGCTCCTGCCTGGGGCTCCGGAGATCACAAAGGCTAGGATGTAGGGCTAAAGCCAGCTGCAAATGTAGGGATAGCCAGAATCTTAGTTTTATTTTCCAGCTACGTGGTGAAACAAAAGTCATAGCAAAGATCATGTAGAAGCTGGAGCGCCAGCTCTGAAAGCAGCACACATAAGAAAAAAACTGAAAGGAAAAAAAGGAAGTTCTTCAGCATGAAAAAGGCTTTTCCCTACACTCTTGTCGGAGCATTTTGTAGCTGAGGAAATGTGGAATACAGCATGGGAAACCCTTGGATATCCAGCTAAGGCGATCAGGATGTGGATGTGCACCATTCATGGCGTGGGCTGGTGGAGGAGGCTGCACAGGCAGGCACGTCATTTACCTTCACCATTTTAATCCACTGCTGGCATTGTCCTGTCAGCCTCACGTGCTGCACTCTGTGAGTGGAAACTGCATCCCAGTGAGGGCAGGGAGAGCAAAAGCCTGCCTGGATGTTCTGCTGCACCTCTCACACCTCCTGCTCTGGGCCAGGCTGCAGTTTCACATGGGCAGAAGGCTGAGCCATGCCCCAGGTCACAGCAGCAGCATCTGCCTTCAGGCACAGGTATCTGCTAGAATTTCTGAGTTCTTTGTGTCTTGGAAATGAGAAAACATAAAAAGGTTACTCAGAAAACAGAAGTAAGCATATGCCAGGAATTCATGGTGGTGATATAACTGTCTTGCATTCCATCTCTTCAACTTTATTCAAAAAGAGAAGCTAGGAAAAAAAAAGGTATTAAAAGCACAACAAATATGAGGAACTTAATGTTTCCTTCAAGGAGCCTGATATTGATGCTACACGCCTTGCTCCAGTTAAAGTCAATAGCAGTAGCCTACCAAAATGATTTATCATCTCTTTATTTTATATTTCAAGTTGTTGATGTATGTAGTATTAATTGTGGTAAGTTAGCAGAGAGAAACAAGCTAATCCATGTGAGAAGAGTGCTTCCTTTCAGTTCCCTGTCTGCCTGCCTACTGGCAGTTTCATGCTTAAGCCATTTTTTACCTCTCTCTTGCCAGCAATTATATTTCATTGGTGACTGTTGTGGTATAGAGTTGGAGGCGAAGGCTCCTGCTTTATCTGAGAAGCAATATTTCATACTGTATATCACTTCTCAATGTATGGAATCTGGAAAACTAGAAATTTCTCATTTAATTTCCAGCATAATTTACTGTGCTGGAGGAATAGTGCTGACAGCTCCTGCTGAGAATGGTTATGTGGTATGTTTTGTATCTGAAGGCTCGCCTTGCTTCTGTGCCCTCTCTCAAGTAAGGCAAACACAGATCACATTTCTGAGCCACCTCTATAGTTCTTGGCCACTTCATGTTGTAGCTTTGCCAAAGTAGCAATGGCTTACTCTTTTCCAGGAAAAAAAAAAAACAAAAAGTAAGCACAGAGCAGTGCAGCAATGCAAATCCATAGTTTAGGGGGCTTTACAGTCACTGAAACAGAACACTAAAATTAATGTGCAATGCAAAAATACTCTCAGTTCGGCTCTTTGGCATCAAACAAGACTAGCAATTGCTATAGGTGATGGTAGCTGATGTGTTACATGATATTGGAACCTTATAACATGTCTGTGCCATGAAGTGGTGCTGCTCAAGTTATGGACTGTGTTAAGCTGGAATGCTTCATAGTGGGAATTCACTCCTTTACAATGAAGGAGTAAAACTTGCAGTTAAACTCGTGAAATAAGTGATTAAAAAGATTACTGAGTTTTGAGATTGCTCTGAGTTTGTTGAAACAGCTGAAATATGAAACCTTAAAACCTTGGCTGACCTGGAGATCTGCTAACCAAAACCCTTTGTGAATTGGGAATGGCACTGCAAAACTTTTCTGACTCTAGACAATCTGTATTTATGTTTGTACACACTGTGTTTATGACACATTGATCAGCTTCTCTGTTTAGCTCCTCTCAACCACTGTTTAGAGACAAGCAGTGTCTCTAAAGATTAAAAATCCTATTATTGAATGCAATTTTTAGATCCCATCTCTGACAATTGAAAAACTGGCTGAGATACAAAGAGTAGATAGTGCTGCTCACTGGCACTAGAAGTCCATTTTATTTAGAACAGGTTTTCATTGCCCTTCTCTTCCCCCCTCCAGCAACTGGAAGCTTGTTTGGAAACCTGTAATTGTTTTGGCTTAAGACAGATTTTGTGCAAAGCGCCAGGCTTGGGACCCTGCTCAAAACTAAGCAAACTGCTGAATTATACGTGCCTTTGTGATAATAAGGTATTAATCCCCAAAATCCCTCGCTGCAAGCTGAACATCTCAGGATCCAGCCTGTGAGGCGTGATGTGATGTGCAGCCTTGTGCACCCAGCACAGGAGGCAGCAGCTCGTGGCTGTTAAACACTGTTCATATCTTTGAATCCTGGTACTCCACACTCTCCTGAAGGGGAAGGTGTCCGTGGTTTCTCGGTGCCTTTTAGCTGACACGTTTCAGTGTATTTTGGGATGTTTTCCAGCCCATGGAAGCACATCTCTTGCTGCAGATTGTGTCCTTATCCGCGTAAGTGATCCAAGCCTCCAGGACTTTGCTCACTGTCCATCCTGTTCAGGGAAGCATTGCAGATAAGAGCAGGACTGAGGTCTGGGGAATTGCCATCACAGTCATTTTTTTCAGGAGAAAATTCGCTTGCCATAAAATTAGAACATCCCAGCTGAAAGTGTAACTGAGATTTTTCCCTATCCATCCTCCCTTCACTTCTAGGAAGTAGGCTTCATTGTTGGAGCCTGTCAGGCAAATTTCTCTTGCAGGGACACCGGGGACTGACCCAGGACTGACATATTTCCTGACCCTGGGGTATTTTGGGAAGCCCCACACTTCTGGTTCAGAGGTTCTGGTTTCTGGTGTCTGGTTCTGCTGTGGTTAAGGAGAATTTAAGGGCTTTTGAAAACATTTGGAAACATTGAAACAATGTGAGGTTCTGATGGTTGCAAGACGAAATTTCTGAATTTTAATTTCTTGTGTAGTGGTGCCTCTCACTCCCTTCCTCACACAAAGTGAGTTGCTGCTTCTTCCTCTTGAGGCCAGGGAGTCTGGAGGCAGTGTCAGGGCAGCATCATTTCTCAGGCTTTGCCAAAGTTGCAGCACCATGTTTTCTCCAAATCACTTGAATTTTAATTAATGTACTGCCTTTCTGCTCGTGCTGCCATTATTTGCAAAGAAATTAGCTTTATGTTCAAGCATCCACAGTACACAAATGCCCACACCAGACCCTGTGAGGACCCTCCTAAAACTGCTATGCAATATATAAACCCCAAGTTAATGACCCCAAGAAACCCTGAAAGCAGTGTTCAGCTTCTCAGTAACCACTGCTGTGAGCAAGGCACACAGCTCTGGCCCCCTTTACTCCCAAAACATCGAGGTACACGACAGCAAAAACCCTACCAGGCAGCGGGATTCTTACAGGCGCCCTGCTCTCCGTGTCTGCCTGGTGGTAGCACTGGTCCCTCTTCAGCCAACACAGAAGCATAAGGCAAATAAAAGTAGATTTTCTTCCAGGGACGAGCTAAGTCTGCAATAAGCACAGCTTTGCTCTCTTTGGCACGTCAGCAGTTTATTGTGGTGATTTTAATACTGTGCCCTTCGTTTCTCTGTTAAGCTGGTGTAATGTAGCCTTGATTATTGCCAGAAATGTCCTTTTGCCTGCTGGTGCAATTAAGACCAAGATTTAGCCTTTTCTGTCAGTGGCTGTGATTTGTACTTGTCATAGATTCCACTTTTTGTGACGGAAAGACACAGCCTGTAGCATTTAGAGAAATAAACTGGAACCTGTGTTTCCTGTACGTGAAAAAGCAGAATAACCCAGCTCTGGCTTGTCCTCTGTGGGAGATGGGGGAATGGCCATGGGAACTGCACATCTTAACTCCCCGGAATCTCCCCTGTGCATGTGTGCATCGTGGAGGCACAGAGCCTGGCTGGGGGTGAAGGGGCATTCCCTGCCTCGTTTTGCACTTCCCAGATCTTGCCCTGGGAATCTTCAGGCACTGTGGCAGCAAATACACTGAGTGATTCAGGAGATGGATGGTGAGGCAGTAAGCAAATTGCTGCAGGAACGTGTACACTGCTTTCAAAGCATCCTGAGTGGTCTATTAGGTGTAAAATTGGATTAGAGAGAGCAATTAAAATGGTAAACCTGCAAGGAAGAGTTGTATATTGTTGCTTTAAAACTGGAATTGACCACTTGAACACTCTGTGTGGGCCACATCTCTTGCCTTTTATTGAGCCTTGAGGAATTTTAAAATATTTCATTAGCATTAAACCTGATAGATTTTGTCCATTAAGCAAAGTGAAGCAAGTATAATGCAACATAGCTGGTAGAATTGTAGTGGTGTGAGTGCTAAAATATATAAGATGCTTCAGCTGGGGGCCCATTGTGCCCAGGTCATATTTTGAAAAGGTTTGGAAGCTTCTCATTAAAGATAATGACAGTTGCCAGGTGTCCAGCAGCTCATGAAATGAAGGACTGAGTCCAAATTATTTCAGTGATATCTTTTAAATGGATTTCTGTTGTCCTTCACACAGATTTCCAGTAAATAAACTAATATCGGTTAACCAGATCTCTGATACTGTGAGCAATATATTTGAATAAACTCAGAACTGTGGAATAATACATTAAATGTGACTGTATTTACTATGAATATGCTACAGTTCATATAAGGGAGAGTTACGATCCTTTAAAGTTTACTGGATGAGAACAGCTTTTATCTCACAATTAATGGCTCTTACACATGAATTTCATCTGAACACTAAATCTAAATTAGCTGTTGTTTGAGGTGATTACATGGCTTAATTTTTTTTTGTTGCAACTGGACCATGCATTTCCCAGCAGCTTAGTTTGCTGATGTTTGATTTGTGGTGATACAGATCATATACAGGCTGGCTTGTTGTTTTTAATGAACTGGATGTGTTGTATAATGGAATTGCTAGGTTTGTGTTAAATTGCAGCTTTGGGACTCATTATTGTGAGATGTTATCTGCTTTGAACTGGCTTATTTTACCACAAAGAAAGAAATTGAATTTGCTTAAGATGGCAAATGCAGCAATGGATGGGTTGGTCGGTGAGTGTTTTGGGGCACCCTGTTGAGCTGATATGTATTTTATCTGATCCAATTCACATTCTGCCCAGAAGATGCATACACACCCCCACATATGTTGGAGTCCATATAAAAAAAAGCCTAAAACAAACAACAAGCACAATGTACTGCTGGATGGTTAAATGCTGCTTTTTAGCCATTGGTTTTTGACCGTTTCAACTGTAAAATCATGGGATCTTTTCCTTAGGGCTTTTTTGTTCCAATTTTCTGTACTGTGCATGCAGAAAGCTAATGATGCATTTCTGCCTGCACGTATTTAGCTTCTGCATGCACATATTTCAGCACTTGCACAGAAACACTTTGCAGGCATTGAAGTTCAAGCGTATGCAGCAGGATTAATTGCGTAAAACCCAGAATATTGTGTTTTCTTTGACAACTGCAGGTCTGGGAGATGAAGCCTCTGTGTGTCATTCTTGGCGTTTCCATCCCTTTGCAAAACACGTTGAGCTTTCAGCCTAATGTAAGGATGATATATAGGAAAATCAAATAATTTTCTTTACTGTGGTTCTCTGCAACAATGTATAAAAACACTGATTTGCATTGACAGAAACTGTTGGGGTGCACTGGGTGGTGGCACAGAGATGGGCCCTGAGGATCAGAGAGGGCCTCTCTCCTGGGCCTGGAGGTGACCCTGGGAGTGCATCCAGGTCACCGGGGATGGACTGAGAGAGGATTGTGTGTTTATGGACAGACTGGGCCTGGGAGAAGTGTTCATTGGAGTTTGTGGCCTTATAGGGCATTGTTTGCCTATTACCATACTAGGTAAAATCTGTGCAATGCCCCAGGTGATTGGGGGACACTGTGGGGAACATCTTTCCTGTTTATATGATGTTCTGTCCTGTTGGGTGCTGGGATTTAGGGAATTCTGACTGCACAATGAATGGCTTTGCATGTTCCACCTGATAAGCAAAGTCCTTGCCCATGCGTCATTGCTGCAAGAAACTATAGGCACATTAAAAGCACTTCTACTCAGTTTAAATAAATTAAAAAAGGGGTTCAATTCCGAGGTGATTTTAAGGAAACGCTGGAGGAATGTAAACTGGTTATAAACTGGGGTGGCACAACTTCCGCTTGGTTCTGCGGAGCTGCCTGTTAGAGCAGTGCCAGCTTCACTGAGTGTGTTGGGTCTAGGAGATGTTAACATGTAATAAATACGTGATGCCTGTGCTGTGGAGGAGCTGCTGGTGTTCCTTTGCTGTGCCTGCACATCGACCCAGAGCACATGTCCCGGCTTCTGCCAGGGCAATTTCAATTTTTTGTGTGGAGGCGTTTGAATCACTGCAGTTATAGTCAGAGTTTTATGATAAATGAGGGGGTTTTTTGATAGCTATGGGGACTCAGATGTAAAATCTCACATCAAAGGTTGTTCTTTGCAATGCAGCAGAACTACCCTCCCTCCAAAAGAAAGTCAGTAAGCAGCAATAAATATTTTTCTTTCATAGTGGGCTTAGTAACTCATATCAAATAGTTCTTCTAAACTCTCTGTGATCCCCATTGCATGCTATAGAGGTGGAAGAATTACCAGCTATTTGCATTTTACATTAATGTTTAGGGTGGATTGTAAAGACAAAGCAGATATTGAACTCTGCAGTTAATTTGCTTTTGTTGAAATAACCTTTAAATTATTCTTCCCTTAAACAGATGGTTTTTTGCATACTGATGAGTGCTCTGTCCCATTCCTACCCTGTATGCTGCTTTACATCCTTTCTCACTTCATCTTGACCACCATCATTTAACAGATGGGATAGTATATACCATGGAATATGGATTTTTTCCCTCACTTTCCTCTCCTGGCTTTAGAAAGTTCAATTTCTGCATGACCTTGGTTCTGGAGGCCTTGATTTACATTACATTAACAGCTTTATGGAGTAGCTTTATAGTTTGCTCTATTGCTGAAAAACAGGACACTTTTACTGACAGAATTTACTGTTCATTTTTTCCCAATTGTTTTTGGCATATGCTCATGTTTTGGTTTTTACATCACTGTTACTAGTAATTACCTTGCTTCCATTATTTTTCTTTAATAGAGGATAAATGAGTGTGTGGTATTTTTCTTTAGGAGAGCCCGAGTGTATTGGAGATATCTCTTACGATGGGGAGAACACCGCAGGCATGATTAATGGCATCATCATTGTAACATAATTTAGTTAGGAGGACTTATACAACTGATAAAGTGTCATGTACTTCCACTAAACTGCAATCTAAGTGAACTGTATTTCAGGTTTTTATATCCTCATTTCTGTCTTCTGTAAAGATATTACTGTAAGATTCATACAAGTGTCTTTATAGGCTCACGCTGTAAGCAGTGAAAGTTCAATCAGTTCTTCTTGCAGGAATCATAGTTTCTATAAAAAATGAGTAATTATAATTCAAAAAAAGGCATAAATTAGTTCACTAGATGCATTCATTGCAGGCTGAAGTTGTGACTAGATGAGGTCTTTTGTAGAATAAAGAGGGATTTAGCTTAAAATACAGAAATCTGTCCTTGAAAGATGAGAGAGAAATCAAGTGTTTACAGTGCAGTGCCTACAAAAAGTTGCATTGTAAGTACTCCATAGACCACATTTATTAATAAATCAGAGAAAATCAATGTCTAAGTTGGAGACTAATAAAGGACCTTTCCTTTGTAATTAAAAACATCTCTGTCTCCATCTACTTAATCCAGCTCCTTGGGCCAGTTGAAATACTGCATTTCAGTTTCACCTCTGTGTGTTTTTATACAAAATTACCGAATTTTTATTAAATCTTTTCAACACTTATTCACATAAAAAGAACATTTTTCTTGGTTTTCACTGATCACTACTTTTTTCTGGTGGAGCTTTTTCCTTTGTTTAGCTGAACTTCCCATTTGAGCCTTGCATGTTGCAGGGGGGTTTTGTATTTAATTTCATCTTTCTTTATGGTTGAACTTATGGTTGAACCTGTGTCTCTTCCCCCAGCAAAGGCAAGCAAGTTTCACACTGGAGACCATTTCCAGGACTCAAGACGAGCTCAAGATGAGCCCAGCACTACTTTTCCCCATCTCCATCAGCTAGTACTTATTTTCTTATCTCCCCACCCTCTGTTTTGTGTAACTTAGATCACTTCCCCTTTTTCTGAGCTGGTTATGTGCATTATTTTCCCCTCCCTTGTCTGCCCAAGGTCGGCTGTGCTTGTGGACTCTGACATTTCGGATGGAGTTGTTTTGCCCAGTGTGTAGCATGGTGGGGCCTCAGTCTTTGTGACAGCCTTTATGGGCAGCAAAAATAAACAGTAAATAGAGTCTCCACTAAATTATTGATTTTCATTACTGATTCTCATCTTGGCACTCCGAGCAGGGTGCTTGTGCAGAAATTTATTGCGCATATTAATCAGGGAAGGATGAACCAAAATGAAGAATAAAAGATCACTGTGTAGACCCAGATACTCGTGCAGGATATTATCTGATCATTTCTGTACGGAAGCAGCTCTGTGAAAGGTATGGTTCCTACTATTTCATCATCCTTCCACTGAAAATTTGAATGGGCTTAGAATTAAGATCCCCTTACATAATGGAAGGCGTAATGAAGGATATGGTTCATAAATTTCAATTGTTAAATTGTCTCAGTAGGAAAGGTGACTTGACATTCCCATATTTTAAGGATTTAAAATCCACATTCAACAATAACGGTAAAGAGTTTAATTATCAGCTTATATTAAGACTTGAATATGAGAGACATTTCAACTGTTCTCTGTGTGAGCCATAAGCTTCCAACTGAAGATTTCTCTTACTTTCCAAGACCCAAATTCTGCTGGTATTTTTATGGGGTGCCAGTTTGTGAGTACTACTTCTTATGGATAAACTTAGCCTAAAAAATCAAAAAAAAGAAGACATGAAGCTTGATTTCATATTTCTCTTGAAGCTTGGTTTAATATTTCTCTTAATGTTCACATACACACAAAATAATTTCCAGGTCCCCAGTGCATGTAAGGCCTTTTGAAGTATTTAAGCAGGCCACTTAATGGCCATTAGGCAAAGCAACCAGTAGTGCTCAGAGCAGGGCCACTTGTCCCTTTCCTCTCCAACAGAAGGAGCTTTCTGTGGTGCCTCAGAGCTCAGTGAGTTAAAGATGGAAACGTCCATAATGGAACAAATGTTGCACTTTCCTGTTACTCAACACAAGGCTGTTGAAGTTTGTATTTATCTGTGCTGTCTAGGTTTGAAAGTCCTACTGCGCTAAAATTCTCCCTGTATGGCTCTTCCACTTTTGGGAGATGGGGTCTGTGGTTTTCCCTAGGTTTTAAAAGCACTGTTCACCTCAGTGTTGTTATTGTAATAAAAATACTGAGTAATGAAAATAATAAAAGAAAAGTGATATTGTGTTTGTAACCACTGCTGTAAGAGAGGTAGTGAATGATGGCCATGTTTAGCCAGACTGCTGATGCAGGAATACAGAAACTGGAAAGATATCAACCAGACTGATTTAAGACCTGGAGAGAGCACAGAGCTGTGAGATTGATAGCACAGAAAGGAATCTCTTGGTTGAGGTCCATGGCCTGCATCAGAGCTTTTGGGATTGATAGCACACAGCACTATCAATCTCACAGCAGCAAATGGGATGACTATGCTCCATGAGGAATGGGCCATATTAAATACCCTGACATCCATTAGATTGAGAACTGCAAAATGAGTAAGGAAGAGTACATGTTTGTGGAGATAATACGGTGCTGATTTTTGTGCAGTTTGTTTTGCTGCAGGAACAGCCTCGCTGGCTCTTGCAAGCTCAGCTCCTGGAAGTTGCAAGTCATGCTGGAAATAATAAGCATCAAAAAGCACAGGGGGCAGCAAATATGTAAGAGAGAGTGACTTCTTAAAATGTAAGGCCTGGTTTAATGGGGCTTTGAGAAACCTTGTCTAGAGGAAGGTGTCCGTGCCCACGGCCGGGGTTTGGAACAGGATGATCTGCAAGGTCCCTTCCAACACAAACCATTCTAGGCTTGTACAATTCTATGAAAATTAAAGTGCAAAGATTGAGCAACACAGCTCATTGTGATCTGTTTAATATTTTTGATTTGTGTTTCACTGAATATTTTGTACAGTACTTCCTGGCCATTTTCATGCTGAATCTTCTCTCCGTATACTGGTGGCAAAAGAATTCCTTTGGTGTATCTTGTGCTCTGATTCTCCTTGTGTTATGAAGCTCATGAAACTGAAAGCTTTAGGTAGACACGTCTTGCTTCAGGTCTACGGAATTATCTGCATGAATTGGCTTGCATTTTTTATTTAATATGTTTATTTAATACAGCCATATAGCCTCCCTCAAGAATCCCATCCTATATCATATTATTCCATCAGAAAAGTGTAATTTACTCACTCTAGCATTTCAAGGGATGTGGAAACTGCTTTTTTTCCCCGGTGTGGACACAGCTCCCTTAGCAAACATTGCTGCTCAGAACACTGGCAAATGCACTGCTAAGTGAAAATAACCATCTCTTGTGTGAAGTGATTCTGATAGCAGCAATCCACAGACAAAGGCATTAAAGGACACAACACAGGCAGTGAAAGCTGTTGTTGCCTTCCAACAGTAGAGAAATCAATGAATAGTAGAGTATCACCCCTGAAATTTAGAGGTTATTTGTTCCTCTAAATCCTTACAATTTTCCAATATGTTTAGATGTTCAGCATAAAATTAGGGAAGTAGTATCGAACCTCTGTAAAACAAAATGATTTTTAAAATTTTTGTTCAGAAATCTGTGGAGAAAAAAAAAATACTTTAACCTAAATTTATCTTCTGTAGTGTCTGGAGGCAAATAGAAATATTAATATAGAGAATGAAGCATCCAATTGTACTTGCTGGAGGGAATTTCCAGCTTTGAATAACGTGGTACTAGATTTTAGTGTTCATGTGTGGCATTACTTCTGTCCCCCCTTTTTATACTCTAGCTTTTTTACTTTTTTAGTAATTTCCTCAAGTTTTACTTTAGAAGGCTGCAGCATTGCTTATCTTATAGGTTTGTTGGGCTTGACTTCGATGGCAGGAGTCTTCTCTTAAACACTTCTGGAAGATAAGAGGGATTTAAAATATGGTGCACCTGAATCAAGGAAAATTCTCATTTTCAGTGATTCGAGGAAGCACTAAAATTAAAGTATGGTCTTTACTGACTATCTCTTTTGTCTGAGAAACCAGGATTTCCAGCAGGACTGATAAGCATTGCTAGATCATGCTAAATAAATTGGTTTGTTGTTTGGGCTTACTGTATTATACAGATAGAGTTCTGGTTGGAAAAAGTATTTTAAAAAATATTCCATTTTAAATGTTTTGCAACATTTGAATGATTTTTATGGGCTTTCAGATAGCTAGATGCAATTTTAAGCATGCCTATGTCCATGAAATAGTCGTGTCTCCCCCAGGGAAAAGTTTCTGGGGAGGGCTAACTGCAGCTCTAACCGTTCAATAAGAAAAATAAACTGTTGCTCTCCTGGTCCTTAAGGAAGACTTAGAGGTAGTCACATTTAGAAGACTTTTCATAACGGTCCAGAAGGGATTTTTAAAGTCGAAAGTGAAAACTAAATATAGTTGGAGTAATTCTAGTGCTTGTGTGCCACAGACTCAGACTTCAGCAGGGATGTTGTGGCCAGGCTTATGCCGAAACACAAAAGTTGCATCAGTGTCAGACTGTGACAGATTGAAATGATAGCCCTGTGCAGGGGAAGGCTGAGCTGGCATGGCAGAATATCCCCTTAATCTGCCCTGAATTTCCAAGCAGTAGCACCAACAAACAGTAAATGAGTGTGCAAAGAGAAAAGTCCCACGTGAGCAGCACGGCTCGTTTAGGAAAACATCGACATGATGGGACCTACCAATGACAAATGAAATTCAGCCCGGGTAAATGAATAAACAATGAAACCAAAAGCCATTCATAAACTGCAAAATATGCTGATATCTAGACAAATAAAGCAATCTGGGTGTTTCTGCATTAAAATAGTCCCTAAAGTATTCATCCCAATGTATACTGGCAATGAAAAACAAATCAAGCAGTGGAGTGAATTGAATTACCCATCCTGTGCGCTATAAATCATAAGGAAATCCAAGCACTTTTATTGCTCCATATGGTAGAGTTGGACATTGTCTAGAGTACTGTTTATAACACTGCTCACATCAAAGCAGGAAAGTTAAAATTGCTGGAGAAGGTGGATCCAAAACAACCCAGAGAAAGAAAACTGTTAACCTAATCATAAACAGAGAGAAATAGAATGACATTCAAGTTCACAGCAACCAAAGGGAAAAGGACAAAATAGAATCAAATTAATTCTAGGATCTTGTGGTCATTGAAGGGAGTTTGTGATTGCAAATACAGGTGGAGAATGGAAAACTGGGTGGATGTTTAGGCAAAATTCCATATCCAAATAAAATGCACATCTAGTTATATGTATTATTCCAGACAGAGGTGAGCTAATGGAAATAGCACTGGCTGGAGCTCTCATGCATGCCCAAATCATGTCACAGAGCGGGATGGTTATTGGATGAGCCAGGGAGCTGGGGTGGGTATAATGTTGACTCCAACATCAGTGTTGTTAGAGAGGTTATCAGATCACAACCACCATCACTGGTACTGCAAGAGTTATGAATAAATGCAATTAGAACAGGGTAATTTGTGAAATTAATGCTGATTTTGTCTTCAATATAAAATTGTACTTCTGCCTCTTGGGTTTCTTCACAGCAATACCCAACTTTACACCATATGTTCGCACAGCCCTGGAAACTGGAGGTGGTTGGATTGGCGGTGGGCGTTGAGCTGGATCTGCTGCCTGCTGCAGCTTCCCGTGTTTATAATTCCAGGGATCCTCTCTCCCAGGCACAGCCCTCGTCGGCGTGGGGAACAGTGCAGAGCATGTCCCGACCCATTCACCTTCCTACCTTTAAACTGGCAGGTGGCCTCTGCCTGGAAAGAGTCTCCAGGCATCCGCTGTTTGGGTTCCTCTCTGGTTCAGCTCTGTGCCTGAGGGAGGCACAGCTGATAGAGTTTGCTGATTGCAACTTGCCTCAAGACTGCTGAGTTTGCCTTTTTGAAGTTATAACCTCAGATTTAGGAACTTGTGGACTAAAATAGCTCATCAAAATATGCAGATGGGAAAGAGATTACCCTCCCTTCCTGCTGCATGGAACGAAATTTGTAGAGTCTCCAGTTTTCTTTTTATGGAAGCATTTGGCTTATATACGTCTGTTAGAACTGGAATGAATTTTAAACATGTTTCCACTGAGCATAATTAAACATATTAGAGCCTCAATGAACTGTATTGTCCCATGCCAAACTAAAGACTGCAAGGAATAAAAGGAATTAAAATAGATGTCAGAGTGAAATGAAGTTAACATTGAACACCTCCATTAAGATCAATAAAAAAATTGTTGTTGTTCAGTGTATTTAACAAGGTTCTGGAGAGGTAAAATGAAGTGTCTCATTGGTTGAAATTAAAACACTGAAATGCTGCTAGGAGATCACAGGTAATATAGCTACCTGAGGATATATCGCAATTCTAGCTGCAGCCTGATAATTAAACTTTTGTCTCAAGTGCAAAACCTCTTTCATGTAACACGATACTGGAACTTGTGTAGGTGAAATGATGAATGGGAGCAGATATTTTAATTCTTTATTTTTAGACATTTTGGTAAAGAAACCAACATTAAGGCTCAATTCAGTGTATTGCTGTTTATTCCCAAAAGTAATATCTGTTTGGTTTTGCATCAATAAACACATTAATCAGAAACAGAAAAATAGAAAACATTAGTCAATGATCCAATAAAATCCTATAATATGAACCTAGTAATGAATAAAAGTTGATAGATGAATGAAGATAGTGATAACTGATAGAAAATGTAGCCTTCCAGTACACTGCTTATGGTGTTTGAATGACTTTCAGAATTTAAGTATGAAAAATTATTCTAACCTATCCTATTTTTAAGGGTCCTCTGGAACTCTTATCATATAAATTTATAGCACAGTACTTAAATATTAGATGGTTTTATACAATTTCTTTTCCTGACATGAGGGAAAACCTCTGAGTAAAGCAACGCACTGTACATCTGGGAGAAGTATGGGAATTTTTTCCCACCTTTATTAAAGATTCCAGGGATCCTTTTGCAACACAACATAGCTAAAATTATCGTATTAAATGTTATTTGTCATTGTAAAGGTGCTACTGTCCTCTTTGACTTCTTCTCATGTACCTTGCTGACTTGGTTTTGCTGCGGATTCTCCTCGGATATTTTAATTCCACATAAAAGCGAGAGGTGTTAACAGGAGTATTTAATTCTAGGGGTGGATTTGCCAAACTCTTTTGCTTGCCTAAACTGCATAAAGTTGTAACGAAGATGGAACTGCAGCCAAGAAACCAGGATATGTGTGGTTTAAAACAACAAAACTAGCACCTGATTTGCTTTAATGTTTGAGGGAAGCCTCCATGTGAACTCCGGGGTGTCAAGCTGTGCAGCAGGCTTGGATTGCACTGTGCAGGAAGTGTGTGGTTCCTTGCATCTAGGTGGTTTTCCTTGCATCTAGGTGGTTTTCCATGTTGTCCACCTGTCTGCTGCTATTCAATGATATTTTAGTTTAATCCTTGGGAAAAACAAAGCCTGGTGCTGTCTCACTGTTTCAGTGCACGCCTGCTGGCAACTTTGGAACACGTTGTGCAACCAAAGCTGACAAAGGAATCAGTGATTGCTCGTTTGTGAAAATAGGTGGGTGACAAAAGAAGGGAGACCCACTCACTCTGAAAAGAGACTTGACTGTAAGACATTGAAATGCTTGCACTGGATCGTGCATCTGTCCCAGTTACAAGAAGAGTTTTGGAGTAAATCCGAAATAAAATTGCACACATGGCCAGGCTTTCTTATTTCTGATGACAATGATGCATTTTGTGTTCATAGAGACTTATCTTGGCTTTTCTTTGCACCAATGCACGGCTAACAATATGCAATCTCTTTATATTCAAGCAAACAAGACATCGTGGTGTGCTAGGGAGAATAAAATCTGCCCTGTAAGACAGAGTTATAAACTGAAACCTGTTTTACATCTTCTGAGTTAAAATAACAACAAAAATCTCTTCAAATCAAACTACCTCGCTTCAAATTAAAAATGCTGATCCAGTTCCTCCCTCTCCTGTAAAATCTGGCATACACACACCTCTTATTTTAAATTATGACAAGTATTTGGTAAGCATGGATTTTTAGACTACTGGAGCAGAAGATCTTCTGGTGGATTTTGTCACCAACACATGTTCTCCTAAAACTATACTAATCCTGAAAAGCTGATGCCATGAATTTACACTTCCTAGAAAAATCAAGTGAAAGATTTTCTTGATTGTATTCAGTGTAACTCCATTGACTTCCATGGATTTTCTGCTGATTTATGTGAGTATGAATGAAAAGAGAAAGGGCCCAGTAGAATAAGTTGTAGTTTACACAAAAAGGATTTATTGCAAGGACTCATCAAAAGAATTTTTCAGTGTAATTTATAAACTGTTTACTGACTATAGCTGACCTTCAAAATTGCTATTAAATATTCACTCTAAGGACTACTCTGTATATTTAACTAAAACCTCAGTTTAGAAAGGTTACCAGTACATTTGTACCTCGTGTCTATGCTTTCCTCCCAATTTCAATGTAAGACAAAATTAATAGCTAGAAAACGCATGTCTTTCCCATTCGGAATTGACAACAAGAACTCCAATATTTTTTGATGAATACTCTTATTTTATGACTCTAAATGCCCACCAGTATCAGTGTGTTGGATTAAGAATATTTCATTCTTTCCTGTTTCTATGATGTCTCTACGAATTTGTCCTGCCCACATTTATTGAAGTATATAAGGCACTGTTAGTTGTGTACCACTTGTGTGGCTGAGGTCCTCACCTTCTTGCATGTGCTGGAGTAGAATATCTTCTCTCCAGTGTTATTAGCAAAAAAGTTTCCTTTAACCATGCTCCAGCCAGAATGGGATACTGCTGTGCTTTTGTAGGGTACAAACACCCTTGGAAACAATGCTAGGAGGTGTTAGCTAATCCTTTTCAATGATGTCTTTTTACAGCCTAATCGAGATAAACCCCAGGAGGGAAAGAGAGGTTTGCAAGATGGATCTGTGCCCCGTGTGGTTTTTCAAATGGATTAAAAGTCCATTTTATTAACAGAGTGCAGCGTAGTGTGAAATAAACCTGAAAGCATATGGGCTTGCCCTGCCGGAGAGCCATAGGTTGGAGCTCTGCTGTGATTTTCCCAGTCCCAGCCTCCCTCTGCCAGGAAAGCTCAGCAGCACTGGGCCAACATCTGAACCTCTCCTGTTGTCCTGAGGCTGGTGGCAGGGAGGTCTTTGGGACAGTGGTGCCTGAGCCCAAACTGGTTATCCAAAGCTGGGAAGGGTGAGGTCGGGAGCCCTTCACTGGAGGTGGCACATGGGTGTGGGGGAGCCTGAGTCTTTACAGGTGGCCATTTCCTCTCTCTGCTGGGAAAAAGTGAGCTCACTTGGATATTTACTATTCTTCAGGTCCTCCTCTGTGATGGCTGCAGATGATCCTTGGGTGGAGTGCATCAGTTATCTGCAAATTAAGCTCTATTAGGGGAAAATTTTCATATGGTTTTTTTTCCCCTGTTAATAGAAAAGCTTTCTCTCTTGAAGAAAAAATCAGTTTGACCTCAAACTGAGAGGTACAAATGCATCTGCAAATGCATCTGCAAGATAAGGATAAGTTCTGTTTGAACTACTGGGATCCTGGGACATTTTCTGGCACTCAGCCTTTCTCTTGAGCCTCTGATCTTTCCTCTGCAGCTGCCAGGACCACGAGGGATAGGTTTTGCTTTCTGTGAATTGAATTGCCAAAACACAGCTCCTACAAAAGCCAGACAACACCATCTTCTACCCAGACCAGGGGAGTGCTGACGTGAACACCCATTCCAGCTCTTCAAAGCATCTTGCCCATGCTGCAAACAGGCAAAGATTTCCTCACATGCACCACGTAAAATATCACACATAATTGCCTGGATTTCTGTTGCATTTCTTAATACTTCCTCCAAGAGCTTAAAAAACGTTTTAAATTAAGTCAGTTGCAGCTGCTCTGTCAGGAATTCACTAAGCACTGCAGCCACTGAAGCAATTAAAAAAATGGCACAGAAGGTAATTAAAAGCCTTACTGGTTCTTGCTATTAGACTGACATTTTAAATGCCTCTAGATGTTTTATTGTGCCAATAACCTATTTCCCTAGTCTCGAAGAGAAATACAACTGACATCAGTAATTTAGTAAAGTATTCTACAGGTATCATAATGTTCCAGCCAGAAATCTATATTAAATCACTGTGGTTTTCCGTTCTGCACAGTCCTCCCTGCTCAGCTTAATGAAACAGTGGTTATTTGTTAATGAGTATTAGAGCTTAGTCCCTCATTCTCCTTCTCTGTAGTGAGCTGTGTAATATTTGTATTACTTGTGCACAAAGAGATGTTTTCTGGCTACCATGAGCGTGTGGGCTGCACGGAGTCGGGCAGAGATTGTCCTTTCTCTGAGCAACAGCAGAGCAGCAATCCTGGTTTGTCGTGCAGGGCTGCAGAGTGGCCTTTCCCTGCCCCAAGGAGCTTTACCAACGAGTAGTGCTGAGCAGTTGGTGACTGGCTGCTGTCCACAAGCTCTGCAAGGACAGAGTGGGGCTTCTCAGTCCTTCTCTGTCCTCAAGTCCTGTGTTTGCAGATTCATGGAAGGAGGGCCCTCCCGGGCACTTGTGTCAGTCCCCATGGCCAGAAAAGTCAGGCTGCCTTAGTGCAATACTCAGAGTAACCCCACCCCTAGTCCAGCCCCTTGTCTGTCCAGCAAGGGAAGCTGGTAGGATATTAAGCATTTTTCTAGCTTTCAAAAAAGGATGCAGGGAAAATATTTCATCATAAAATTTTCCCTGATAGCCTCAAAATGTGAACGTGCAAATCCTTTTCACTGTGCCAATGAACTACTGTTATTCATCCCTGATAGGAAGTTACAGGAAAAACACATGACAGAGAGGAAGGTAACTGGAGGTTGCTTAATTTTTTACCTTGATTTATTTTGTAGACCCCACTAGAACACAAAATCAGACCAGAATTCAAGTATATTACACTTATCTGTAAAGCATAGAGAAGTTAGACCATAGCAAACAGAATTGTTTTATGGGTGTAATTATGTCTCATGATTTGACAGAAATTATTCTGATATGTAAGCAGGAGGAGCAGCATTGATGCTAAGCTTTCGGCTTTTATTCCATTTTTTCTCTCCTGGGTCACCCTAATGCTGTGTAAACAGGGGTGCTTTGGAAGGGATTTCAGCAATAAACAAACCCACACATATCCCCATGACTCGGGAGAAAGCCCACACAGCCTTGCTCACGGTGACCTCTGTGGAGGCTTCTGATTGAGACCCTGCTGATCCACACTACACATCCCTACCGTCTGCATCAACAGGAGTGTAAAATGGCAAAACTCTCGTGGCACAAATCTCCAAAGCCACGTCTAATTCTCGTTTTTAATGAGGCATTGAATTATTCCAGGCAGTGAGATGCCTGTCAGTTTGCAGCACAGCTCCGTGCCTGCTGTTGTGCCACCAGAGATAAACAATCAGTAGGACTGATCAGGCAGGCAATCACTTAAACAAATCTGAGGATGGAAAAAAAAACCTGCACATGCACTGCTCAGGATGAAACAGATACTTCGATAAAGTTGCATATTGAAAATATCTGATAGGTGAATACAGTGACTGGCAGTAACTAATTAATAGTGAGTTAGCTTTTGCATAAGTGATATACTTTCTAGAGCTGCAGCGTGAGGAAGGTCTGAAAACCAGAACATGAAGATCCGTGGTCAGTTTCTCATTTTGCCACAGGTTTAGACCTGGTGTCCATGTTGTAAGAAGGCTTCAAAGACACACCACAAACCACAACCCCACTGCAGCCTCCCTGTCCCTGCTGCCAAGCCATCTTGCCTGTTTTTGCCATCACAGCCATGAGCAGCATGACAAAACAGAGAGTAGATGTTTGCTTGTGCCCCCAGGAAACGGTTCAAGCATTGTTGGTGATGTCTGGATTGCTGTGTAGAAATCTTTGCCATGATCGCATACCAGTAACCCAGCAGTGATTCAAGCACTTTGGTCACTCCGATCTGCTCCCTTGTTCTTTAAGTCAGTGGGTTTCTGTTGAAGGGCAGCAAATAAACAAATCAGACAGTTTATCACCTGTTTTCACTGCATCCTGGTTTAACTGTCTCTATTTAGGGCCATGTGATGGATATATTGTTTTCTGCATCTACCTACATCCCAGCCAACCCATCATTTCCTTTGGGTATTTTAATATTCAAAGGAGCTCTCGTTTGCTTTACAAGTTTTTTTTTTAAGAAATCATCTGTCATAAAAAAATTCCTTAAATATCAACACTTCATTTAAAAAAACTCAATCCTTGTCTTCGACTTGGGTTAGAGTGTATTGAGTGTCTTTTAACAAGAGAGAGAGGGTTCTTTCTGGCAAGACCCTGCTGAGCTGGACTCCTGTGCTGTCATCTTCGTGTACAAAAAAGATCACTCTGAGAAATTCTGATTCTGTTTGAGCTCCATGACGTGCCAGAACAGCACATCTGAAGTCACTGCCCAGCCCCTTGTGATGGCTCTTGGTGCCAGAAGTTGCTCCCCTTCAGCCTCCTGGCTGAGCTGCTCGTGGGATTCCTCCAAACGAATCATTTAGCCTGGGCAGCCTCAGCAATGACAGGTTCTCATCTTTCGCTCTGAGCGGCACTAACGGCGAGGAACGACACGACCAAGTTCAGGAAGAAAGTAGTTCTGATCTCAATTAATTAATTCATCTTTTATAACAGGGATCGTAAAGAGTGTGTTGAATGGCATAAGACAGTTGGGTGCTCGGCCATCCACCCCTTGAGGGGATTGGTCAAGCTGTAAGACGCTTATTCTAAAATATCAGAAAGCTAGAACCATAACAATCCTGCATAACAAACCCAGGTGCAAGATAAAGAGTTAGTTTACAAAAACCCATAGCAGTGTTTTTCATAGCTTCTGTGAGAACTGCAAAGTTCTCCCAGAACGCTGCAGAAAGCTGAAAGATTTCTCTACCAAAGCTTTTCAGCATCTACACTCATCAAGCCAGAGGTGCAGCACAGTGGAATCCAGCAGAGAACACGTGTCCACAGCTCAGGGGAATGTGCCTTTACAGGGAGAAAAACCTCTGGAGCTGCAAAACTCTTGAACAGGTTTCTCTCTGTAACATGGAAGTCTGGTGTAAAGTCTGGCGCTCTAAAGCGTAAGAACATTTTAATTAGGAAACATCTAGATGGTCGAGTTTAACTGAGTAGTAACCAAAGAGTGTTTGGGTGGGAAATGTTTAGGTGGAACTGTAAAGTGGTGAGGTAGTTCACTGGCATGCAGTGCAATTTGTGATTAAGGTTATCTGCAGTGTCTAACCTTCCAGTAAATGCCAGCTGCATAATGGCTGTCAGTTTTCTCTCTCAGATATTACATTGCAGAAGGTTCTATCTGACCATAAGCATCTATTTAATAAGACTCTAATGGGAAATGACCAGTATCTGAGTATTACAGATTAAAAGTGACAATGCTAGTTGACTGCAGAGGTATCTACATGAAGAGGGACCAGAAAAATCATTTAAGTCTAAATGAAATTGGACTGATTTGATATTTGAAAAAGCATTACATTCCTCTTGTGTTTGGCAGTGTGGATTAATTGCTGCCTGTGTCAGGTTCCTATGCAGCAGTAGGCTGAGATTGGTGGGGAGTAAAGAACGCGAACTTGGGGGATTTAGAAATACTAAAATTAGAAGTACATGGGGAGGTCTGTATTGTATGTAATTTTTATGGTGCAGACTGAAATTATATTTTGTATCTGCAGTTCGTGATTGCTGGTGAAACAAATTGGGTGCACAACCACACTTCTGTTCTGAGGATGCAAATTTAATTACCTTTTTTCTTAGCTTTTCAAAAAGCATTTTGCAAATAGATAGAACAGGGAAATAGAAAATCACAGTTATATTTTGTGAGGAGAAATTGATAGAAATCATAACTAATAATAATTGATAGGAAAATGATAATATGTGGCATATACTTATCTCAAAAATGACTTAAAATCATTAGGTATCAGGTAAATGCATGTGCTGAATTTCTATATAGTTTGCTGTGCACAAAGCTTTACTTTCAATCAGAGGCTGCAGTACAAATTCATTTCTCTGTATGATGTTTTGCAGGTCTAACAAGGGAATAAAACACACAGCATTGATTCCAAGTAACATGTTATGTTCACAGAAAAAGCAGCATTTTCATGTGTGGGTACATAAAGAGTTTTTGGAAAATAGATATTAGACACCCTTTAAAAGTCCCAAGACACTGAGAAAAATTCCCTTCAAGTGTGGCTCTATGTGCTTTAGAATAGAATGGGAGAATAGTTGTAAAGATAAAGAAAAGACTTAGAGGTTCAATACATTCTGTCACTGCTTCTCCCCAGAAACTATTCAAGCTAAATGTTTTGTGTAATAAAGCAGCATATGAGACACCTTGACAGATTTGATTTTATTTTATCTTATTTTACTTTAATTTTTTGTATAAAAATGAGTGGTTTGGTTCTCTGCTTGTTTTTAAAACCTACAAGAATGCAGGGAAAACCGCTCATGAATTCCATACAGGATTCAGAGAGTTAATAGAGAAAACAGTTAAGTATGTGCTTAAATTCAGTGTGTGAGCAATTCTGTTGAAGTTGGAGGAACATGTGGCATGGTTCAAACTTAATGAATCCATAAGTCTTTGCAAAATCATCTGCTTAGTGTCTCTGGTGGAAGATAAAGAGGGAGAGAAGCATGGTAATTTTACAGGAATATGCACTGAAATATGTTCTGCTTTTCACTGACCCTGCTGTATCCCCAGCTTATACCTGAGAATGTATGCAATGTGCTCTGTGGGACATTGTGCCAGTGCTAGGAAGAATATAAAGATGGGAAACAAACAAACAAAAATAATTCTAAATTCTTTGAAATACAGTAATTGGGTTATTGTGCAGTTTTCAGATTAAAGTCAGGTAATTTATTTTTAAGGTAATTTTTTTATGCTCTGCTTATATAATGAGTAGGATTGAGGCAAAAATGAAGGCTATTCTTAAAGTTCAGAATACAGGTTATGTTTACTTTTATGCAAGAGCTGATAAGCCATTCCTATAGCTGCTGCAATGCAAAATAATCATCCACAACTGGATCATCCACAGCATGGAGTTGGGAAACATAGCTACATAATCAGCATGAAAGTGAGCCATAGAATGTGCTGAACATAAATATATGGCCTAATTCTCCCTTTGTGTCAGTTTTAGGCCAATATAGCTGTTGCAGTATAAATAAAAACACAGCAGTAATTTCAGTGATTTCAGTGCAGCTGGTCCTTAGATAAGTGAAGATGTTTAGGCTTTCATTCTGCGATCCTTAGTTTGAAAAGAAATGTACAGTGTTTTTCTTGGCTTTGATTTTTTACAATTAAAATTGAATCAGGAAGTTGCTAAAGAAAAAAGTGTGTGAATAGTTATATAAATACTGTAACTTTGGTTAAATTTGATCAGAAAAGCCTTTGAGGTCTTTCTGTTCCACAAACTCGGAACTTCTTGAAGCTGGTCTGCATAATTCATTTGAATACGGATACCATACAGCTGCATATTTATGTTTGTTTTCCAACAGCCACAGTTGAAGCCATGCCTCTGCATGCAGCTCACTGGTAACTTGGCTGAGCTCAGCTTAAATATCAAACCTCGGTGTCAGGCTTCTCATGAGGAACCTGTGAAGGGTACTCCACTGCCAAAAAAACAAGACAAAAAAATTTCAAGAAATCTCCATGTTCCCATAAACTTTCTCAAATTATTCCATTTGAAATAAAGCAGTCAGAACTGATGTTTTTGTGAAAATATTAATTCTATTACTGAACTTGTTCACTCTTGATTTGGGGGGAAGCATCTTTGAAACCTGGCTGGGCCAACAAGTGATAGAATTGATTCATACGTGTTGTGCAAAGGTCAGAATTGACCATGTTTTATTACAGAGTAATGCACCCATTCGCTGGTGGATAACTTGGTGGACAAAGTCATTTGGGTTTCTCTCTCCAAGTGCTCTGTTGCTATCACACAGTTTCTTTACCCTGTCCTTAAATCCTGGTTTGCACGGGGATGTAACTATAAATTGTGTGCCCTGTGACATTTTATGGTGAGCAGCAGCCTGCAGAGGTGCTGCAGAACAAAATTTGAGGCCCTCATCTCTACGCTCTGGTTAACTTTAGGACCCTGACACCAGTTTGGATCAAAACAAACATTTCCCCACCCGCACACACTCCCCTGCTCTTCGCTGGACAAGGCGCCGCACATCTGGAATCAGCTGGGCAAGTCTGCTCCCCTCCCAGGAAACCCCCAAGCTAAATCCGGGATGTTTCTCTGTCTCAGTTTAAAGCAGAGATAAGTGGTTCTTGCAGGTCTTGTTAAGCTTTTGTGTTAGCACAAGATATAATTGTAAAGACAAGAATAGACCAGCGCAAGAGGGAGATCCATATGGAAGTGCAAGGCAGGGTTCCTCAAATTTGTATTTATTAAGCATTGCAGAGACTTAAAAAAGATGGCAGAGAAAAATCTTGAAGTATTTTGCTTTCAAGAGTTTCAGTAATTTTTAAAAATAATCTCTTAAACTCAAGGTAAATCAGAGATTATATTTTATATTTGTCACTCTTCACGAAGTGAAGGGGCAAGGAGAGGATGAATGCAAAAGTAAGAGAGGCTGCTTTTTCTGGAGATCACCACTACGGAGAGGAAATTATGTCTGCACATACTGCACAATTAGGTCCAGCGGTCAGCATACAGATAAATACTTTTTAATACCACAAAACTCAATAAAAAACAGCCCTCGTGGGTTTTCTTCTGCTTTATTTTACTCAGTTTCGATAGGGAAAATGTACATATCCATTAAAAATATCGTCTACTTTTTATTTTTTGAACATCAATATTGTGCCAGAATCATTTTTAACCTAACTCTAGAATCCATCACTGTTGATAGATATAAGAATAGCTTCAATTTTTTTTTTCTTTCCAACAACTTACCATTTTGACATGTAAAGAAGAGTCATTTTATAAAATTCTAAACTTTTACAAAGGTGAGAAATGGCAAAATAATAACAACATTTGTCTTCTGCCAAGAAATATTGACATGGTATTACTACAGCAAAATTGGTTTGTGTTTTGAAGTGTGTCTCATAGATAAATCAGATTTGAGCCTTTTTTTAAGCTAACTAAATTGTAGTTTGGTGCTGATATATTTAAGAATATCAAGACACATGATAGTGACTTTTTTTACCAAAGTGGGCTAAGAGCAGTTCAGTTAAAAAAAACCAAAACAAAACATTTCCTGCTCTTTATCTGCCTTCACTTTTTTCACACTTCACTCTAACAGGATCCGATATGTCAGTGAGTGGGCAGTGCATGCCTCAGCCTCAGATAGGAGCGAGCAGAACTGAGGTAACTCATACACAGATTTATGGAAAGATGCCTTTTCCCTGTCAGATTAAACAGATACCACTCCAGCATTCCAGGATAAACACACTTCTATTTCCACAAGATTCCAATATGTGTGAGACACAGGCTCTGCACGACCTTTACAGGCTCAGGATGTTCAGCAGGCTGAGATGAAAACCTCTGCACTCGTTGTACAGCTTGGTGAAGGGCTCGCAGGAGATTTGGGGAGTGCTGCTCCTCGTGGCTGTGCTTTGCTGGGAGCTGTTGAGCTGACGTCTGACAGAGCATCTTCTTGCCTCAGGGCATCCTCCACGCCGTCAGAGGAGGTGCTGGGCCACTTTGCCAAATGCATGGCTTGAACTGGTTTCTTCATGCCTTGCTCTGCAGAACACCGATGGCTTTCCCCCATGAACTTGAGAGGAACAGCAGCAAACAATTAGCAGTTCTTCAGTCCTGGAAAATATCCATCTGCTCTTGGCACAACTGTTTGTCAACATATAAATAGCTACACTGCCAGCAAATGGAGCAATTTTCTGCATCTGGCTCATGCTCCCCTTCCTCCCTGTGCAAGTGGCATTTGCAGTTCAGTAATAGAATTAATATTTTCACAAAAACATCAGTTCTGACTGCATTATTTTAAAAGGAATAATTTGAGAAAATTTATGGGAACATGGAGATTCCTTGAAATTTTTTTTTTCTTGTTTTTTTGGCACTGGAGTACCCTTTCCTACTCTAAGAGGGGTAAAGAACATATCTGATGGGCTACGTTTGATTTTGCGTTGTGTAATTAGTTACCTGCTGGAGTTTCTCACAGCTTTTCCATTTGCTCCTATAAGGGCTAATCCTAACTAAGAAAGAAATGACTCATTCTGTGGCCAGCGGAACTTATGAAGCTTCATTTCCAGCAGCTCCCTCCCATGTGGTTTCTCTAGTGTCTAATAGCTTGGTTCAGTTCACGCTGCAGGTTCTCCCACAGTAAGATACCCAGATTAGTTCCCTTTCATTTGACTTCCAATTTTCACAGAGCAAGTAGAAATTTACTTTAGAATCAACTATAATGTGGAAATACGTTTCATTTCTTTAAAAAAAAAAAAAAATCAAAACACTGGTGCTTTAGAGCAGCCACAAAACTGCATTTTACTTTTTCCCAATTAGCCAATGATCACAAATGCTGTCAGCTGTGTAATGGACACAGTGGTGGTGTTTACATATCTGGAGTTGCCCTTAATCCCACCCTTGGGCTTTCTGAAACACTGCAGTATTTTTGAGTATTTGGAAGAGGCAAATAACTCATAATTTCCTCAAGTATCAACAGATGCTGAGTGGGAAAGCTACTGCTTTCTCTAGAACCTTTGCTGTTTAGGTTGTATGTTTTCAGTGTGTGCTGCAGAGGATGCTTGGAATTCCAAGTCAAGGTATGGAAGCTGTCACACCTGTGACAGGTAAGGCAGGCATCCAGCCTAGATCACTTTGGGGGAAAGTTTGGGGTGGCCCAGGTTCCACCAGTGAAGGCAGGGCTGGCTGGTAGATTTCCATCTGGCATCCTCCTTTCCGTCCAGAATCCTGTTCAGTGGAGTGACCGTGCAAGCGAAATCTCCTCTGTCGAGCGCTGGATCAATGATCCCTGAGGCTCATAATCTAATCAATATAAAACACAGTAAGTGACTGGCAGGTCTGGTTTAGTGAGCTCAGTGCTTCTTACATGTTTGGCCTCTTGAAGAGTTTAACCTGTGGGGTTTGATCCTCTGCAGCAGAATTGAGTCTGGTTTTGGTTCACTTTGTTTAAATCCACCTAAACTTCCTGGCTTCCCATTTTCCTGTGCTCAAAGTGCATTTGGGAGAACAAACAGTGTGTGTAGCTTTGTTTTGACTTGATTTTGAACACATTTGTCAAATATAGCTCTGGAAGTGTTCAAGGCCAGGTTGGATGGGGCCTTGAGCAACCTGGTCTAGTGGAAGGCTCTCTGTCCATGACAGGGGGTTGGAAAGAGTTGATTTGAAGACCCCTCCTAACCCAAACCATCCTGGGATTCTGTGACATCTGTACTACTGATTTATTGATGGCAAACTCTTGCAGAAATAAAAGTGATGAGGCTCCAGGAGGTTCTCATACTCCAATCCAGGCTGAACTGGAATTCTCTGTGGAACAGTCAGGTATTCTTGCATAAATGTTGACATATCCCAGCTGGCCACACTCTGATCTCACACCAGTTCCATTCACTTTCAAACCTACTGGCTTCTGTGGTTTCTGTATTTTAAATTGGCATTGCTTAAGGCATTCCCATCCTAAGAATGAAATGTTCTTGTAAAGCAGTTTGGGAACTGAACGTTTCTTCCTCATGTGATGATGTCAGAGATGTCTGGGATTCTGAGGAAAATGCCAGTACTGGATGTGCTTCATCTTGGTATCCTTGGAGTCAAAACTGCACCCTGAGGCTTCAGATTGAGGATTACCAGATCCTGGTCCAAGGAGCACAGGGCTGATGCATTGCCACTAGCTTAACTAAGGAAGCTGTACAAAAATAGAAATAAAAACAAACAGAAGAAGAAGAAGAAGAAGAAGCATTTAGTGCCTGATAATGACATTTTGCATTAGTCACTAAGAGCTTGGTGCCTTGAAATACTGTGCCCAGGCTTTGCTTCTAGAAGTTGAAGCACATATAAATAGCACAGCAAATCATGCTGGCATGATGGGTACTCGGAGCTGCTGTAAGATTTCTCAGGCGTTATCATTAGTTTATTTTCAGGGGGTTACAAGTAGCATGAATTGAACAGATTTTTTGTAGCTCTTTCCACGTTTTAATTTTCCGTATGACAACTCCCTTTTAATTTCTCATTCAGACCAGCAGAGCACAGTGCAGTTACTGTGCATATGCTGTGAGCAAGCTACAAACACACACACACACACACACACAATTCTGTCTGTACAAACCAGAGTGGAAGCAGAACGCTACAAACATCATTAGCAAGCAATACCAAACAAAAATTAGAATATTTTTAAAGCTAAATTGTGTGGGTTTAAGGGATTTTTAATTTACTACATTTTATTTACTTTTGGTGGACTTTCCTCAGGGATATTTAGGATTTACAGAAAACAAATGGTAATATTGTGTGCATTCTAAAACAAAAATCTCTTGTGCTCTGCTGAGAGAATAGACCTAGATCTGTATGTGTACACTTCCAGAATAAACAAAAACCCCATGGAGTTTCATTAATAGACTAGGTGTAAATCTGGGCTTGGTGAAAACTTCTGGAGTTATGGAATGCTCAGAACCAGGCAGATTCAAACCAGCTACAGCCCTGGAGCTCCGTCCAGCCCCAGCAAAAGCCCTGTCTGCTGGGGACTGGTGTGACAATGTCGTGGCTCTCGTGCCAGGAGATTGCAGTTCCAGTGTCTGGACACAGCGATGACATGGATCCTTTTCTACTAAAACCCTGCACTAGAATCTAAGCCCAGAGTAATTCAGCCATTGTTAACCTAAATATGCCATCTCATGTTTCATTCAGGCTTACTCCAGCACGGATGTCTCTTGCTGATTGCAGCTGAAATGGAGACAAATCAGGCTTATTATATTTAAGGGTTGTGAATATTTTTATTTTTGGGTTTTCGGTGGGCCTGATTCTAAAGTGGTAGCCGTTTCCACCAGAGTAAATCGGGAGCAATCACCTTGCTCCTCGTCATCATTCTCCCTGCAGTTAAACCAGGCTCTCATTCACTGGAGCAAAAGGTGCCTGAGCTCTGAGCAATCAGCACAACATGGTGAAGTATTCAGCAGAACAGGGACTGAAACACAAGTCCATCCTTCCCCTAAGTGCCCCAACAGGAGCCTGCAGAAAGTGGCTGCTGTCACTTCTTGCTTTCTCTCACTTCTCCTGTTCATATAAAACCTGAACCAGGGCGAGAGTTTCACTTCACCCAGGAGACAAACTTGGTGTCAAGTCACCATAAAATGGGAGATTTGTGGTTTAATCCCACTGGAGAGATCAGGCGCTGAGCCAGATACCTGTGATACGAATGAGTTAAGCTGCTGGGAAGGCTTTCCTTCACAAAGCAGGCAAGCTGGAACTATTCAGCTTGCAAAATGTGTGATGGGGATATGACAAAGATCTGTAAAATCACCACTGGCAGTGAGAGGGTGAGCAGGGACTTTCCAGTCCCCGTTCCAAAACAAGGGCAGATTTAAAACAAACTAAAGGAGATTTATGTTTTTCCCCCCACCAAACCCATGATTTAAATTTGGAGCTCCTTGCCAGACGAGGCTGTGGATGTTGACGGTTTAAGAGAGTTTGGGGAAGACCTGACAACTGCATGGAAGAGAAATCTGTTAAGGAATAGGGAACATGGAGAATTTGTCCTTTGCAGAGGAAGTACAGGAGTCACAGGTTGGTGGAAGCTGCAATCGTGTTCAGGGGAGGGGATGGATGCTCCTACCAGTGCAATGAGCTGCACAGACAGAGCTGCTCTGCTCCTGCCAGTGCCAGGGCTGTTGCCAGAGGCAGAGCAGGGAGCTGGAATACCCTTGGCCTGAGCACTACAGCTGGCTTTGCATGGATAAGGGACCTGGAATGCCGTGATGGAAAATCCTCCCGGTTACACACAGAGAGAGCTGCCACGTGCCAGGCAAACAGGAAGTCTCATGTGGTTCTGATGCCTTATCCAGCCTCCTAGAAACAGAGACTAGACAGAATAAGGGAATAAAGGTCAGGATTTATTTGAAAGTCCTTCAAAGGGTACCCTGGGGAGCCAGAGGCTACTGCCAAGTTGGACCCCAAGACAGATGACAGGTCACGAGTTCTTCACACTTTCATAGCTTTGGTTCATTTCCATATCAATTCCATATCAATTAAAGCTTCAGTTTAATGATGTAATTTCCCCAAGCTTGCTCCCCCCTTTAGAGTCTTTGGTTTACACAGTTTGGGCCTAGGACGGTCTGAGTGTCCTTGGAGAGCAGGCCTGGAGAGGCTTTGTTGTGTCTAACTAGCACGAGAGAGCAGAAATGAACAGGCTACAAGAAACCTCGGAGCTACACACTCAGTAGTACAGAACTTGAAAAATATAAAAGTTAAAACCTAAGGCATCACTTCTCTGCTGTTCACAAGCAAAACTTCCCACATTTGCACATCCCACACCACCTGCAAGCCTGAAGGCAGAAGAAGGGTTTGCAGGCCTGGGATACCCTCACCTATAGGCAACAAGTTTAGACCTGATCACCTATGTCCTTTATAGATCCATCCCTAGAAAACACTTCAAGGTCATCCAAAAATGCCAGAATAAAAGACGATGGCTGAAACCTGTCTTACCCACTGGAACCATCCTACTCTAACAATTATTGGCTCAATGTTTTAATTTTCAGAAAGATTCAGAAGCATTTAGAAAGGATAGGTTTACCTTTGGTAATACTTGCTTTTTTTATTTATGAAGTTCCTAGCATAAATAAATTCTGCAAAACACAAGACTTTAAAGATATTTGTGTCAGATCATGGTGAGAACAACCTTGATGTGGTTTGCCAAGCTTTGAATTATAATGTATGTCATCAGTAACCTAAGTTGGTATAATTTACTTCTGACATTAAGATCTTGCTTTTGGGCATATAGTTGCAAATGTATCCTAGTCAGTTCCTTACTTTCTAAATGCCCTTCATGTTTCAGTAAGACAATCCAATCAAAACTAAAGACCAAATGCACTGTAAAACAAATCAAGCATACAAACAATTCTTAAGCCTTCCTCTTACACGTTCGCTGGCTTGCCCAAGGCTTCGAAACTTCATAAGCTGTGTAATCATGAAATACACAAAAGTTTTCAAAGGAAACATTTATACCATTTATTTTGTATGTTGCTCAGGTTGGAATTTGTAAAAAGAGAATCACGGAGATAAGAATTTATCATAAATCTAACCATCCTGGTCTGAGACTCGCCACTACTGAACATTCTCACTCAAAATGGTTTGGTCTTTTCCAATTTTCTTAAGTTAAAATTCAAAATGCTGAGTTTTATGATGACAGGACTTTGGGGGTGACTAATTGTGCTAAGAGATGTTCGAGCCCTGATGAAATAAAAGTCCCCCACGAGGAGAGATACTTTAATTTAATGATGGTCATAATGCCAATTTTCAAAGCTATAAAAGTCACTGATTCTCTGTCTTTAGCCTTAGGCTGAATCCCTTATTCTGCACGTGCTTTCCATCAAAACCATTCCATGTTTTGCTCCTAAGGGCAGAGTATGTGTGGTTTTGCCTTTTCCCATTCTTTAGAACAAAGCATAAAAGTTTTTTTAGCAAGGACCCATGAAAAGCAGTTAGAAATCTATGGCAGGAGTTTGGCCTTTATTAAAATACGATGTTAACCCGTGCTCCAGAGGCACTGGGGCCACAGCACCTTTGCAGTATGAAGGCACAGTCAGTCCCTGGCTTGGCAGTGGCTGCCTGGGGTTGCAGAGTACCCAAATTACCCCATTCATTTCATCCAGCAACTGAAACAACCACTGGGGATATTTGCAATCCCACCCTTAATGACCTTGTTGCTGATTTAAGCACGTCAAGGAGCAGCAGCTTAGAGATTTTCCAAGACAGGGTCTGTGTTCGGGGAGTCTGTGGACATCTGCTTGCAAAACCCTTCTAAATCTCGGGTAGGAATCACCCCCGCAGAGAAAGCACCAAAAGGAAGGGTCATGTACAGACAAACATACCCGGGGGTGGGGCTGAGGGAAGCACGGGAATCCAAACCAACTTCCCCGGGCTGGGGTTTAAGCTGATAAAGAAGAGGATTAGATTTTCCTGGTGAGATAACCATCTCCCTGCCCTCCTCAGCTGCAATAATTAAATGCGTTTCAGCAAGTGTGACATAAGATCAGATCCTGAGAGCTCCTGCCAAGGAGCACTTATAAGGCATGAATTAAATAAAGGTTGAAGTACTTTTAACCAATCAGCCGGTTTCTCACAGAGAGCCAGGAGCCTCTTCATTTAGGAACCTGACATTTTGTTCAAGTTCTGCTGAGCAGAACAGATCACACCAGTTAACGTGGTAATGAAGAAGTGATGGTGGTATTTGCACTTGACTCGAACATCAGCATAAATTCTGTTCCTCGTCCAGATCAGTACGACTTCTCTGAAATAAAGCATATTTCAGCCTCATTAACCAATTTAAGATCTCAAATGAAATGAGATCAATTTAACTTAAATCCATCATAACCAGGCTGGCTCAAAGAATTAGTTTCTATGGGTCCATAAGGATACTCCCAGTAACTGTTTCTGCAAGGTCGTCTATTCTGAGCTTTTTAGGGCCTCCAGTTACACACAAATTTTTAATTGTAAACACTCAAATTATATCTAGAAATTTCTGCTTTCTTTAGTGTTACTGCCCCTGTATAAACTTGCTCTGTTCCTGCATTAGAGTTCAGGTAATAAATGAATTTTATCATTTAACCACCAACACAGAATTAGAACAATAAACGGTTTTAGAAATAATTACTGCACTTTAGAATAGCCTTTATCTCAAACTATAAATTCCAGTTCTGTGCATGCTGCACAGTTAAAACTACGCTTAAATATTTTAACTTTTCAACAACTTTTCACCCAAAATGGACACCTGAGAAATAAAATTTTGTAATTAAAACCTTGAAAGGAGGCTACGTTTGCTAAGTCACTGGTTGTGAGAAATGTGACGTGGATTTCAAAGTTCAGCCTGTTGGGATTAGCCAGCTAGGTGTAGTTCCTTCATCAATTAATTAATTTTCTCTCAGCACTAGTATGGTCAAATGTTAAATTCAAAATAACCTGTCTCTAAGGGGTCACCTTTATGTGACACCCCTGTACTGATTTCATCAAAATTAATAGGAAAAATTGCCTTAAGCTTAATTGGTATTTTAATGCCTACATTTTTAAATTACTTGAACATTTTTTTTAATTAAACTGGAGCATTAAAAATGAAGCTGCTCTTTATTTTTTGCTGTTTTCTTAATTTTTAAATATTGCAAAGATAATTGCAATCCACACGGAAGAGTGGTTTTTTTGTAAAATAACAATAAAAAATCTTGTACTCGATACTAGACGTTAATTATGAGAAAGAAACAACTGGGGGAAAAAAAATGTGAAGGGAAGTCCAAAGGCCAGCCATGATTTCACCTGAATGATTGAACATACCAATTGTTTCCCAGATGTTTAGATTGTAATCTCATGGTGGATTTGTATTGCTTTCACCGACTATATCTTTAATATCTACATGGACCAATACTCTTCTGGTTGTTAAAACAATTTAGGAAACTTGCATCTTCCATCACCATTGTCACAAGTCAAAGGTCCAGAGACCTTAAGCTGATGGTTCAAACTCATCTTGCCAAAGCAACAGAGTGAAAAAATATGTCTGGCTTTTTACTGCTCATTTTAAAGAAAATAAAGTCAATGATGAGATTTTTTCAACATCAATAAAATCGTTCTTTCCCTCAGCTTGCAATGTTTGTGGACCTCTATTTAATAGATAACTTCTGACATCTTTCTAATCTATGGATCATTTATTGTGTAGATGTATTTTAGCCTCTACCCTGTTCTCGCATCCTCACTCAGCACCCTGAAATTAGATAAAGCACAGAGTTGTGTTCGCCAAGCAGTTTCACAGCTAGGGATGGAAGTGTGTCATTGAGCCTAAATTAATGTACCAATTCATTAAACACTTTCAAGCTGTGTGCCCGCATTTGTTAGGGACAAGATGCTCAGTGATCGCCGTAAAACGCATTTTGGGCTCCAATATAACCAACCTCAGTCAGCTCAGCTCCCAGCTCACTCCAACCCAACCCACACCAAGCTGTGCTCACTGGAAATTGGATAACTTTCCACTGGTTGCTTTAATTTGGTCTCATTTTCCTTCAGGTGCACCAGTGCCAGTTCAGAGTGACTCCACCTTGGCCTGTGGTTTTTTCAGCTTTATATCAGCAAAAGCAAGCCCAGAGTCAGACCGTGGCTTCTCTCCAATGTGTTGGACCACTTTTGGCACTGTGCAGCTCTTCACACGAAGAGCCAGTGGCTCACAGCAGAGTACCAAGGCTGCAGGAGGTTTGTCCATTTTTTCTTCTGACTCCTTTTAAACTTGGTATTTGCTCAAAGAAAAATACGCTGCTACTGCCAATTAGATAACTGGATCGTTCTTCTTCTTCTGTCAGAAATTTCTTTTTCTTTTACTTCCAAGGGCCCAGCTTCTAAAGCACAATAGCACACATCTAATTAAGTGGGTTGCTTGTGAGAATGAGGTCTGAAATTATGGACACCCTCTGAGTTTGTAAGCAAGTAAGATTCTTCAGAGAAATTTGCACTTCTCCATTTTTAAAAATCACCTGTACGGTGATGCAGCACATGCCACACCAGTGGCTGCAGGGAAAACCTCTGGGGCAGATTGTCCCACCCTTCACACCCCGGAGCCAGGCCACTGTCCCCTCCCTGGACAGGGGACACGAGCCAGAGCCACTTGCTCCTTTTACATTTTCAGAAATGGGAGAAATTCTGCAGCCTTCATTACTGTGGCAGACATAGCAATGGTTGTTTTGCTGATTCTTGCTGCTGTTTGGTTTTCTCCCCCCTGTTCTTTAACCAACAAAATAACCTGGGCAGCTGGAGCCCACAGACAAGGCCTTTCTTTTGTCTCAATTAATTACACAGCAAGTCCATTGTCTCTGATGCTGTTGCTGTGAACACTGATAAAACTTGAAGAGCTTTAGAACATGTAACTTGCTGCAACCACTTTTTCTGGCTCTTCAGGTGTGGATACCCCATTAAGTCAGCAATTACCTTAAACATTTATTGTGAGTCAATGCAAAATAAAGGAAGTATTTTTCCATAATTATTTTTTAAAAGACCCTGCCACAAGTTCCCACTCCACATGCAAATTCACCCATGCTTGCTGGGTTTTATGGCATTCCTGGCAGTGTTGCTCCACAGGTTTTTACCATTATTTAAGATGCCAGTGAGGTATCACGGTAAGGTTAGGATTTGGGAGGGAAGGACACATCCACCAGAGATGCTCCTGCCCAAGCAGTGCCTGGTGGTACTGGCAGAATTTACCCTTTTGCACTATATTACCTCTTATTTTGCATTTGTAATCATATGGCTCTTTAACATGCTGGATGAAAAGGCTCTGCACTTAAAAATGCCACAGGAGTGAAGATTAAGAAAGCAAGTGCAGACACCCAGCTGTTGAAAGCACAAGCAGTATGAAATTGGGGGTGGGGGACAAAATTAGCATTCTCCTCACGTGCTCACCGCCTGCTCTAATCACAAGGCAGGCATTATCAGCCAGCACTGAATCTTTGTATTATTTCCAAGTTTCCCCTATTGTCAGTCATTGTGACAAAGTGCAGGACAATCTGACACAATGATGAATCACTCCAGACATTGAGTTTTCACATGGCTGTCAGATGATCTCAGTAGGCTGTGTCACCTGAAAATGCCACAAGACTAAACCCGTGCTGTACTTCAGAACGAAAGCGGAGTTTGGTATAAACTCCACTGATTCAGGGCATAAACATGGGAGCCTGGAGGGCTGGCTCAGCTTTCTCTCATGCAGGAAATCTCAGCATTTTCATCCAGAGTGAATGAAACCAGAATCAGGGCTCAAGATATGTTAACATCTCTTGCACGCAAACCAGGGAGATATGTTGTTTAAAATTAAACTGCTGGAAGTATGGATCTGTACTCTGTATTTGTTTAAAACTCTTGTTCAATACATAATGCCCGTCAAAGTAGAGGGCATTCATCCCAATAGTTTCCGGTGCATATATATAAAAATGAGTCCCTTGCAGTTTCTTTTTCCTGCATGGCAAAGTTATCTAGCAGGCTTTTTATTTGCTCTGTGGGCCAGATGCAGCTGCACTGATAACTGATTGATATATGGTCAAATGCAAATTTGCTTGTTTAAGTACATGCCTTGCCTTCGTGTATATTTGCTTGTCGGTGCTGTTGTGAGCCTAGCCCAGAAGAACATTGCTCTTTCCCACATTATTATTCACAAAGGCAGCTTTCTGAGGTACTTCTGCTCCCGCACAATATTCATGATAGCAATTTGATACCTTAGCAGTTTCAAGGTTATCAAGTGATTGAAAATCCTGCTGCTTATTTCAAGGTGTAACATATAAACTGTACTGCCATCCATTCTAGTAATATAATAGTTTTTCTTAATGCCTTTCATGAACTCCTGATTTAAAGTGTAAGCTGACTTCAGAAAGGGCTTATCAGCGCCAGACTTCGCCACTGCTGCTGGGCTGCTGAATTCGGCCCTGCGAGTTTGTATCTCTGCATGTAGCACTTAATCAGGCAATATTTAACCTCTCGCGGAGATATTGATACATCAGCTCCCGCCTGAGGACGCTGAACCGCAGCCATAGTGAGAAACAAAGACGTGGTTATTTATCTCGCGTGTCGGAGGGCTGGCGCTCCGTGGAGATGAATCTTGCGGGCAGGAATTGCAGATTGTAGATCACGGGCATTAACTTTGTGCCCGAGAGCCGCCACGGAGCCGCGCGATACAGCAGCGTTTGTTAATGATGGACAAATAAGTGCCACTGGACACATAACGAGGATGCTGAGGAAAAGCCCATCATTGCTCAACCTGTTTTGGAGGCTCCCAGCCACCCACTGAATTTTGGCTGCAGATGTGGTTTGGGTGGTTTCTGATTGGTGGATTGTGCTGCTTGATGGAGTTTACATGGTGGCATCTGCTTAAGTAACAGATGTCTGTGCCACTAAGGTGCTATGTTCTCACTTTTTATACAGAAAGAAATTGCTTCTCAAAGAGTTTTTATTGTCTTTATGCAAATTAAAATACAAAATTCCTCTCCTTAAAGGATCCTCATTATAACAAGAACCTTAAATAATCATAAATACATATGCAGCCTCATAAAATCTTTTGCTCTTTGGAAATCAAGGAAGTTCCTTCTGTGCTGCCAATTGTGCATGAAATTAATTCTTATTTCAACTACCAGTATGAAGATGCTAGCTTTTATTCAGTGAAGCCCCACTGGATTTCTAAACAAATAGTGCAGGATCATTGTTTGTGCCAAAATTTTTCAAGGAGGAAATTTTACATTCTGTATCTTATGCGGTTCTGAAGAGTAAGAAAGAGCTCTGTACTTATTCCCTAGGAGGCTGGTGATAGAAATATATAAGTTTTTTATCTTTCCTTTGTCAATTTCCTTTAGTAGGCAAACGCGTGACGTCTTTACGGATTCTTTTTTTTAACCAGGGATTGAAATCTGTGAAGGACTCATGCCTAGAAAAATTTCCACGTATTCCAGCCTGCTGCAAACTGAGTGTTAAAGTCCTTACATTTCTGGTTCATCTCACCTTATAACTTTGTGACAGGTATGACTTAGTGCCTTGCAGCACTAGATTCCCCACCTTTCCTGTTTATTTCCAGTGACAGAGAGGGATGAAGGATCTTTATCTTTTGCTTTACCTAGGTGTGGATTAAGCAAGATGCACCTGCAGGCAGGATGAAAGGAGTGGCTGCTCAGGGAGGGAGGCCATGGCCCCAACCCTTTGGCACAGGAGTGAAACCAGTCCCTGAGGGAGGCAAGACTGGGTGTTTGGAGATTTTCTCCTATGGGCTGCACCGTTCAGGACAAAAGGAAGGCAAGGTGAATGTGAAAACACCAGAGTATCTACCAGCCTCTTACAGGCTCTTTACAAAAAAGAAATGTATGGAGTGCAGTCAGCTTTGAAAAGCACCTGCCTGTCACCTCATCACCCCCAGGCAAAACAAATTGCCCCCCAAGCACTCCTGAGGTCAGCCTTGGCTGCTAACCCAGAGATTATTTGGCTGCCCCCACCCCTCCCTGCCATCCACAAAACTGGGCCAAGTTGGGCCCAGGATGCTGCCCAGGAGAGTGTATAACCACACACCTTTTCCTCTCTCCTCTGAGCTCAGCAATCACCAAACCTATGGTAAAATTATTGCAGAGGGGAGCCTGCATCATGCCTGGTCTCATCATGTGCTTGTGCTTTTTATAATACACTGTTTTGAGGGAAAATAAATTGAAAAAGAAAGTGAAGGGAACAGAGAGATGATTCTTGTTTTTTACTGACCTGTGGGATTTGATGCTCTAGGAGCCAGAAGACTCTGTTCCATGTTTCAATGGGTAAACCTAATTTTAAATAGATATTTCCGATATGACCTTTTCCTAGTGATGTTTTTTTCACATGGCTGGCCAGTAGACTGAGGAAAGATGTGGTGGATGTGCAGTGGATTATTAACCTGGTGGCAACAATGTTAGTAACAGAGGAGGGTGCTTTATTCTATTGCATCTGTTTCACAAACATTACCAAGATAATCACATTCTTCCTGCATCTGCTTTGCTTTCGCTCACACAGATAATTCAAGGGTAATGCACCTTGTCTAAGCTAATTCTAAATACATGCCCCAAATACAAAAAAACCTGCTTGGTGGGTATTTTGACCCAATGCACTACATCAAAGAAACCAAGTAAGCTGTAAATGCTTTGAATAAAACTGGACAAAAATTGGTATTTGTCCAGCCGTGTTTCTGACTAGCAGTTGAGTTTTAAACCTTCTCTGTATGTGAATTTATATGAAATGACAGTGCAACCTGTAAGTTATTCAGGTGCTACAGTGAGAGCTGTGCTGAAAGATAAAATACACCATGAACATTGTGCTCTCAGGTCTAAGATGAGTCATGGAACTGAGATCCGACCTTTCCAGATAACTTGCAGGGTTACAAAATTGCCAATTTGGGATGACACCTTTGGAATGATGCACCTGATGTAAAGGAACTCGGAGCCCTGTGGGTCCAGGGACTTTGCCCTGTGGATCCAGACATTAAATCCTGAAAAGTGGAATCATGGAGATGATTGTTGAAAGTGCATTTAAATAAAATTAAGCAAAATTATAAATTTAGTAAACTATATACTTAGTAAAAGCAGAATGTTAGAATCACAGAATCACAGAAAAGTTTCAGTTGGAAGGGACCTGAAAGCTCATCTTGTTCCACCTCCTGCCATGGGCAGGGACACCTTCCACTAGACCAGGTTGCTCCAAGCCCCATCCAATCTGGTCTTGGACACTTCCAGGCTGAACAGCCCCAAGTCTCTCAGCCTGACTGAAAATTAGCAAGAGGTCAGAGCCCTGGAGGAAGCCTCACATGTGGCTGCTGTACTGAGAACGGCCAGAAGTTACCCTCACCTCCTGGCTGAAGCCGTGCTTGTCACACGCTGCAGATATTAAATACTGGTTTTAAGAAATATCAGTGATCATCAGTGTCAGCAACTCCTGTGAGGTTCTGTGGTCAGGTAATAATCTGAGGTGTCAGAAGCTTGAGATTACTCCATCAGAACCAGGAAAGAAGATAATTTATGAAGACATCATTAGCATTTCCTTCTCCAGCTTCATGCAGATTTCTTGGAGGGACATATGCTGAGTGTCCTCCCTTAGCGCTTGGAACTGAGTGGAGTCTCCTCAACACTGGCTGCCACCTGTCATCCCCTAAACACTGTGCCATATGGTTTCAGAGGGCTGATACCACATTGGACATCATTCATAAGTTTGCTTTCTTCTAATCACAGCCCATTTTTAAATGTTACTTCTCCCAATGGTGAGTATGGTAAATCCATTCAAAAAATAGATTATTAGCACTATTCCTGTTTGCAAATACATTTATAACAGATGTAATCGGTAAAGTTTAGCTTGTGTTTGACTCATGTTACGTTAAAGTGCCCGTCAAGATAAAAGGACAGATAAAAATGAGGATTTTTTAACCAATGCCTGAGGTTGTACAGATAGCAGAGACAACTCTGAGTCCCTGCTAAACCCAAACAAACTTGTACATAGAAAATTACCATTTGGAAACACAAGATAGCAAACACAAGATGGATCTGAAACACATACATTTATTTATTTATTTATTTATTTATTTATTTATTTATTTATATTTATTCCTCACCTTTCAATGCTAAAATACAGAACTGGGCATTTGAAAGCAAAGGCAACAGAATATGGGTAGAGAAAACAAGCGAGTTTATCTCCAATAGAAAAATTATTTAGTGATATATAAGGTGATTTATGAGCTGTCTTCTTGTTGCACTAACAGTCACGAGCCTGTTTTGCAAATTTGACCTGAAAAGGGTCCCTGCTTGACCTTGGGGGACTGCATCAAATGCAGGGTGTTTGTCCCGGGGTTGAGAACTGCTGCAACAGGAAAAACACGCCCTGGATTTCATATTTTGTCTCACAAACATTGTAGCAGTGAGTTTTGTGGATTAATTTCTGTTTTAGGCCAGTATAAGTGTGACTTAATTTACGCCTATTTTATTTTCCACTGTTCTCACTTGTTCATATCACTGATTTTGCTTTCCTGCCCTTCTGTCTCTGTTGCCCTTGCTTTGCTGTGTATTTTTTAACTCAAGATTTTTATAACTTTATAACTACTGTAATTGCCCACAAAAATTCAATAGAATCCCATCAGTATTATATCATTTAAATTAAAAGCAATATGTGATGGGACATCTTTGAGCACGCTTAGTGGCATTCAGAAACTGCAACCAAATGTAATCTTGCCTGCAACACTTGGTGCCTTATGTGGGAATTCCTCCTGGCCCCAGGAACAAGGAGCAAACCTGGACAAAAAACTGGATCCTTCTGCAGTTCATAGGAAATCATTTTTAAAATGGCTTGTGGAAACACTCACAAGAAACAACTGCCCTGTCATTGGGAATAATAGGCAACAAATTGATACAGTCATTAGGGAACTGAAAATGAGAAGTATAGGATACAGCAATTAAGCAATTTCAAGCCTAAATCATAACAGGGCAAGAGAAACTCCCCAGATGCCTTTGCAGCCTTTCAAATAATCGCTGGATAAGTTTTGCCAGGGAAAAAAAAAAAAAAAGGAGTATAGGAAAAAAGGAAAAGAAAAAAAAAAAGAAGAAGGAAAACCCAGTGCATATGCTCAGGAAACCACAGAACTGCAAAATCAAATTAACGAGGGGAAACTCCCAATGGATGGAAGAGGAAAAGACATGTGAGGACTGCACAGTCCCCCAGGACAGCGGCACAGGGCACGGCTTTGCAGGGAACCGCCATGCAGGAGCTGTGTGGCCACCAGTCCTGACCCCAAGCCCTGCTCAGTCCCTCTAGAGACCTCCTCACTTTCAGTGTGGGATTTCAGTAACTGTGTCCGTGGTGGAGGAGATTCACCTTCACTGGGTGATTCAGGGGCCAGGAGGGATCTCCTCTGGGAAGCCATCAGCATCTTGCCGTTCTCCTGGTCCCTGCAGCCTCTCCTCAGGCTTATGCTCCATCTATCTGGTCCCTTCATGTCAAAACACAGCTGGGCAGCCACAGCACCCTGAAATACCCACACCTGCACAGTCCAAACTGGCTGATCTGGGCAGCCTGGCAGCCAAGGAATTGTCCTAAGTGGAAATTTAGCAGTGCTGACTCCCCTTGTCTGACTCTCTGCTGGTGAGTTCACATTTTGGGCACCATAAGCAAACCTCACTCCCCAGCCCTCTAGATCGATGCAATTACTCAGATTCATCCTTCTAAGCAGTCGTGCAAGGGAAATCATTTGGTTGTGCTTGACAAATCCTCCAGGATAGTTTAGTATGGAAGCCCTGAATCTCATTGCCTGATGATGAAGAGAACACTGGGGTTTAACAGGCTTGGTGTGGCTTGTGGGTTTTGTGACGATGGCCTGAGCTGAAGCCCTAACGCTGCTGGGTGTGTGAGCTTTCCTGAGCCCAGCCACATTTTCTGCCAAGAGACATCGTCCTCGTGTGTCTTGTGAATTTGTGAGTTTCCTCTTGAAATCCTAAATGTGTTTCCAAACTAATTCCATGACTCAGGCGGGCTCTGGCTGGGGCTTAGGGACTTCAAATACTTCATATCTGCTGGTGCAATGTCCAGCGTGGTGACCAAATGATGTTTGTCCCTTACAAACTGCAAAGTTACTTTGTCTGTTCCCAGGAAGCACCGTGTTTTGGAGAAAGCTGGATTTGCAGACACGTGCCAGCAGCCTGGGCAGTGTCCATGCAGGAGGTGCACACTTCCTGAAGGCATGGGACCCATTACACACAGCTGTGGGGGTCGGTGATGCCTTTGGTTAGGGGCGAACAGAAGCATCCCCTGGGATGCTTTGTTCCTTGGTATGGTCTGTCCCGGTTTGAATCTCCCGGTTGGCTGTAAGCCTCATCACTCCCCTGGCATTCTCCCACTGGTCCCCGTTCCCTAATCCCGCCTTTCTCCCTGGCCCCGGGTAAAACGGGGACCCTCGGGATCGGGTTTCAGATTTGCTTTGGAGTTCGGCTGTAAGCATGGAATGAACCATCCAGCAGGATGATAAGCGAATCTCCTTCCTGCCTCTTTGCCACCTGACTGTATTACCGAATATGCCCCAGGTTCTGTGGGCTTGTGGGACCCCACGAAACCGGGCAAAAATTATGGTAATACACAGGAATATTGTTTTGCATTCAATGTGAAATCAGACCGGCCAGAAATGTGTCTTTTCAGGACCAGTAAGACAATGACACAGCGGAGGGATGGAGCATCTGTTTATCTTCAACAGCAAAAGCAGAAAGTCATGGAAATTATTGACAAAATCAAACAAAAGAACCAAATAAGAGAAAGCTCACTATACAAAGTCCCAAATATTAGTTCCAGGTACAGCAATTGTCTGCATACCTATTTCTTCCCATTTGCATGATTAATTGACATCTTGTTAACTGCTCATCAGGAACACTGCAAATCAGCACGGAACAAAACAAACACTTCACAACAGAGAAGAGGGTCTCTAATAGGTGAACTATTCTGGAATTTTAAAACGGAGTTTTACAAATGCACTTAAAGAGTCAGCCCGTGTTAGGTGCAAAGTAAATTGGAGACTGGAAACTTTCTGATCTGCTGCTGGAGAGTGCACAGGGCAGCCCGAGCTGGGCTTGAAATGCTGCTCTGACTTTGAAAGCGTAGGGGTGGTGTTGTGAGGAAAGCTGTGATTGATGAATTGGTGGCCGTGGGAACTTCCTAATACCCAGGAGAGTTTGCAGCACAGTCCCACGGCTCCCTGCACCCCTCGCAGAGGGACTGGTGCCTTCCCACGCACGGTGCTTGGCCAGGAGATCAACAACCACTGAATGCTCCTGCACATTGCAGCAGTGGCACTACGAGATTTTTCTCCCTGCTGCAGCCTGACAGTTCCAGTGGGAATTCTGGACTAAGAGGCTTTTTATTTTTTTTCATGCACCAGAGAGTAATTTAATTTGTTTTCTCTCTTGCTTGCTTTGTGTTGCCACGGCAGAAAGGACAACGACTGATAAAGGGAGAAAGCGAGAGAGCTGCGGCAGTGATTTTCCATTTTATTTGTGGTGATGCTGCGTAGAGAAATGTAAAAATAGATCCTGATGCTGACAATTTTGTCCCTTCTTGATCCCAGGATGGCATTTTGGAGTGCTGTCCTCCACCCTCTGTGAGGAGCAGTGCCCGAGCAGAGGGATCAGGCAAAGGCCTGCATCTTATGAGTGGGTGACTCTCAAGAAAGTGAAAACAAAAGAGTGAACAGTTTATTTTTCTTGGAGGAGACATCTTGGGCTAAATCTTGCTCTCCTGAAACTGAAGTCAAAGGAATGAGTCCTGTGAATGATGAGAGAGAGGGCTGGGAACTAGAGACATAGCCAAATCCTCCCGAGGGAGAATATGAGAAATATCATTACAGCTGACAACAGAAATACCTGGCTTCTCTTGCAATCTTTTCCAACTTGTACCTGATTTGCATGACAGGTGAGCACTGAATCATGCTGTGTGAGACTTTTTGATCCATAAAAACCTTACTGAAGGAGGCAGTGAACATTTCAAAATCAATGGCCTGAACAACCAGCAAGGTATCAGTGGTGGTGACTGCCCACTTGAAAAAAGGCAGAAGCGTAGTGGGGTGGAACCTGAGCAAGTACAGAGTCAGTGATACCATTACCTTTTGTTTTGAAAGCCACTCTTACAGAGATGAACCTCCTACGCACTGCCCTGCCTGGCCAGGCATCATATTTTATTAGAAGAAAACAAAATAATTTAAAGAGTGTGTAAATAAATCTTGAATAAGAACAATCAAATGACAAAGGAGACAGAGAACGGCCACGATTTCTTCTTAACTCTGTGGAAGTGTTCCCACACCACAGAGAGAAAAACACGTGAGTATCTTTTCAAAGAGCACCAGTATTTAATGGCATAAATATGTCAGCCTTGCTTTTAAAGTTCTTTTTCAATTGTATTTTGTTGCAGGCAGCAGTGGCAGCACCCATGTTCATTAATACTGAGGGTGCAATGCCAATATTGCCACGCCGGGCTAAACTTTTGATGTCCTCGAGGGACTGCACAGCGAAGTGACTTTGATGGATCACAGTTGCACTTGAAACCGAGCAGGGAAAGATTAGCGTGTCTCAGGCAGAGAGATTCCACTCACCTGATTTTTTTCCTGTTCTGATGAGATAATTTTTCTAATTAACCTTGATAACACTTCCAGACACAAAGGCCTATCCGCACAGAGATGGAAATACATTTTCAAATGGACGTTTCACTCCTACCCGTGTTTTCTAGCAGTGAATACAGAATTTTAACACCTTTGTTGCCAACTGATTTGTTTGGGAAAATAAAGCTGAGGCTCTTTAACAGAAGCAGAAGTTGCCCCCAAGAGCCTTTGGCAGAAATCCAGGCTTCCATAGGCACCGAGGTGTCTTGTGTACACTGATGGAATAAAGGGAGCAGTGTGAATTTAGGAGCAACCTCACAGTGTCAGGTGTCAATTTCCGCTTATTCCTCTCTCAGTGCTTATCAAGCAAGTCAGTGATGCTGTCCTTTTCTGAGCAGGCTCTGAAAAACTGTAAAAATATTTTGAAAGCCAAAGCATGGCAGAATGGGGCCCTGTGGAAATGTTCAGTGTCTCACCTTTACCCCTCACACCATCCCACTTTGGAAGAGGAAGGACCATCTCATAATCCCACTGAATTCACATGAAAATCAGCCTGGAAGCAAAATGAACCATTCCCCCTGCTCTCACCTACTTTGTTCAGTTTCAAATGTGTCCAGCAAGAAGTTTTTCAAAGCTTTCCTGAGTCTCCTTGCTCTTGTCTGGCTTTATACCAACACTGATTTTCTACTCTGTAGAGCTGTGAAAGCAGACCTCTGCCTCTCTAAAGGACCCGTGACACCTGTGAGAAAGAGCAAGTAACTCCCTGGCCATTCTTTCACCACGTCCTTTGAACATGCTGCAGATGAGGTGAGGGAATCGCTGCTCTGAAAGGCTTTCCCAGAGCACTTGCAACCGCTCAGGTTTTTCTCTGATACCCGAAAGATGCTAAAGCCTGCTGAGAATGCACTATAAAAAAATCTAACATGTTATCTAGGATCAAATGCAATGAAACGGAATTTATTCCTAACTACTCATCGTATTTCCAAGTTCTCTGAGTATGGTGTTACCAACAGAGCACTGTTTAAAGGGGGCTGCAACATCGTTTCCTAAACCTTCATGCAGGCAGACCAACAGAGAATCTCTAAAACAGGTAAGAACCTGCACTTTCCCCAGGAGCTGGCAATTTAGATTTATGGAGAAGTTTTAGGAGGATATTTGGCCCCAGCTAAACAGAGTTTTAGAGAGAGCCAATGGATATGTGAGGTTCAGACAGCAATTTTAAGGATATCACAATTCCTTTTTCTCTCTTCAGAGGTTGTGCTGGTACCACACCACCACTCTGCCTTTTCTCAGTGAGGCTGCTCCCATTTTTCTGCAGCTGGGTTTATGCAAAGCTAATACTTAACTGTCCACTTTCATGTGATTTTATAGGTCTCTTAACATCTGGTAAAAAAATGCAATTGCTGTGGGTGAGCATGACTCTGTTGGGCAGAAATTGTCCCTCGGCTGAATTGGATTTCTCTAGCTGTAGTAAGTTTTTTGTGTTTTTCTTCTCAAAAGAAGTCAATGACACTGCCCACTTCTGAGCCAATTTTACAGAAACCGTAAAATGAAAGTGTTTTGTAACTAAAACGTGCCAATCCTCAGAAATCACTTATTTAAATCCCAGCTGTGCCATTGGCCTGAACAGGCTGAAGAGGAGGTGTCATTCAAATCCTCAAAGACAATCTTCAAGATGGTTCGCAAAAGAATTGGCAAAAATTTCAGAGTTGATCCTGTGCATATACATATTGCAGATGTGGTTTGATGAGGGGTTTGTTTCACTTTGCTTATTTCTGAGGCACACAGTCTTTCGACCTCGTCAGCCTTTGCCATAGCTTTTAAAGGACACAGGCAGAGCGAGAACAGATGGAAATAAGGATAATTGCTTACTTTGAACACTGGGAGAAATGCACAATGCCTATAAGGTCTCATCCAAAGTTAATGGATAGACAACCCATCTATTGCACTTACACTCTGTCCACAGGCTCGGAGCAGCTTTCAGGAATTCAGCCTGAGGACTACAGGCAGTGAGGAAACACATTTTTCCCCACTTCACTGAGGCAGAGACTTTTTGTGCTTCCCAAGGTCACACCCGCCAATGGAGCAGGGATGGAAGCTGGGTGTTCCACGTTCTTTAGTTGCCTTATGGTGACCAGATCCGTCCTCACCTGCACCACAGCATCCCTGTAGCATCAAGCAGTCCCAAAGGTCCTCCGGCATCCCCCAGCCCACACAGAAATCTGCAGCACTCTGGTATTGGTTATACATTTCCCTGTCTGGGAAAGGGGATATTGCACAACAGCTTAGGGTGTGGAGGGCTGGGCTGTGATGAAGACCCTCCTGCTTTGTACAGTGTTTGGGTGAATCACAGCTAAATTTGACTCCACCACTACTGTGCAGTACATGAGGAGTGCAATTTTGTGTGGGATACGTGTGCAACAATAACACAAATGGTAATTCAAAATAAATCTGTACTGCATACAGTGGTCCTGTCATTTCCGGGAGCTACATACAGATAGCATGAAGGGCTTAGCTATGAAGATTGAAATAGTCGGGAGAATTCAGAAACCATAGTTAAAGAACTTAAAAAGAACATCTGAGACGATGAACCTTTTGATAGGATTTATGCTGCCTATAGGATTCTGGAGCTTTAATCAACAAAAGCAGCTTATTCTATCAGTGTCGTGAGCAAGAGCAGAAAAGGCATCATCAGTGAGGAACACTGTAGAAAACAATTTCTCTGGTTTAAAAACTTGTTTAGAGAAATCTGAGGCTCCCCCTTATTCTGGTGACCATCTGGATGGATTTTGCCTTGGAAAGCCTGTTTTGAACTTGAAGCAAACAAACATTTGTTCACATGGTGGGAAAGAAAAGATTGAAGCAATGTGCCAGAACTGGAGAAGCCACCCATGCATGTCAGTACATTTACCTAGAGCAAAATAAGCTCTTTGTTTTTGGGACATTATCTTCAGTCCCCTTGCAAAGGTCTCCTTGACCACACTGCATGGTGTGGAAAGTCAGGGAAGGAGACTGATTTTTCCCGTATGTGACACCTATTTCTGTGACACACAAATGGGTTCAGATCTGCTACCACGAGACTCTCACACGTTACAGGCTGGGGGGGGTAATACCCATCTCCCCTAACACTATTTTTGGTCACCCCAAAAGCAGTTTTCAGTGGGCGAATTCTCTAGGGCAGAGGTGCCCCCCTGGCTGGCAGAACTGCTCAGGGAGCAGAGCATGGAGCACTCCAGGGGTTCTGGAGAGTTTTCCAGGAGCAGTGCCCAGCACGGTGGCAGTGCCAGACGGTGTCACCTCTGCCTGGCTGGGATGCCAGAGCCAGACCAAACATCCTGGACAGCTGCACCCAAAGCCCTCAGCTGGTGCTGGGGCCCTATCCAAGACCCATAAAGAGGGATAAATGGTAAGCTCCATAACGGGAGGGCAGAAATATTTGTTTTCCTTTTCCTTTATGGTTAGCTGTCACGAATTTGGGTGGCATTGCTTTCTGGATGGACCCCAGACAATTCTGTCTCTGTGCTGCAGCACATTCACGCAAACACTCATTGAATGAGCTGGCAGTTCAGGTGATGGTTGTTTCCCATTTCCAGCTCTTTAGCATTCCTGGCTGTTTCTTTGCTAACTGATATCCTTCAACAAAGAAAACCCAAACCAGTGACTGCTAATATACATATCTAACCCAGAAAGCAACTAAACTTTTATGCTCTTTAGCATTCCCAGTTGTCAGCATTTACTACACCTCTGAACCTGCCTCACCCCAAACACAGAGGCAGGAGGAACTTTGAATTTCATGTTTCTTCTTTTCACGGCTTTGAGTATGGTGTAAGTAACCTTTCCCATAAAGTCAGCTGATATGACCCTTCATCTCAGGCATGTATCATGCACAAGCCTAAAAGCGATGGGTTGTCACATTTGTGTGAATCCGCATATGGGGTGAAAAGTTGGAATATTTTGGAAGGAGCTGATACATCCCCACAAAGGACACTGATAAATTTGCTTATTTGTGCACCATCATTGCTCTGGCTGAAAGACAGCTGTGTTGGCTGACTAACATCAAGTAGTGTAAGGCTACTTTGCTAGTGTACATTTCCACAATCTAATATTCATTTTTGCAAGTGAAAATACTTTTCCTTAAAGACAATATTTCTTTTTTTAAAAAATTACCTTGAAGCAATCTACCACTCAGTGTTAAAACTAAAAGCAAAGTTTTAAAATAAATGTGTTAAAACGCTTTAAATTCCAGTAAAATCTTTCTGAAATTTTTAGAGCTAATTGAGGGCACCAATGCAGGCACGTACTGCCTTCCCACCAGCATTGCAGAGTCTGAGAGCTGAATTATTAAGAAAGCTCTTTTGCTGGATTTCTGACAAATCACTTTAATGTGCCAAAATTGATTTGGCATGAAATCGTCAATAGACCCTCCAGAATGCTAATAGCATTAAAGGCAGGGACCAGGACTGACAAACTTGCTTGGCTGAAGTTGGGTTCATAAATTAGCAGTGAGGAGTGCGAGCCGAAGTCCCCTGCTCCCAGCTGTGCCGTGTGTCTGTCGGCCCAGCTGAAGAGATTCAGCAAGTGACAAACGGGGCAGCTGGGAATACTGGGGGTGAGGAAAAGGGTTTGTTTAATGGTTTTGCCTCTCACCTCAAATCTTCCTCCACAAGCCTCGGATGGTCTAGGTAACCACCCCAGATAGTAGCTAAACTACTACAGTCTTGTCCTTTTTTGTTTTTTTTCTTTATTTTTGTAACAAATCCACAGGTCTTGACTCCGAGCCACACATCTTCCTTTTCATGCATTGAGAACACCAGCACAGCCCAGTGCTCAGGGCAGAGCTGACAGGTGAAGATCGCTGACCTCTGCTCCCAACTCTCTTTGAACACTCCTCATGGCCTTGGCTGAAATTTTCCCCAGCTTCCACTTTCTTGTCTGTAGGACAGCAGTGACAATGCTTATTTTCCATGTACTCTGTGAACGTCTCTTGTTATATTCACCTACGTGCCCTGAAGCACAAATGAACTGTAGGATCTTTGGTGTGGAAGTGTAGGGCAATCTTCTTCCCTCAGCTAGTTGTGTTTATGGAATTCAGGAGTGCGAAGCAGCATTTGGACCAGGTCTTTAGGCAATAGGATACATATGTGCTGTCTCTGTAATGTTTAGGGACAGAAGCCTCAGGTGACATAAATCTGTTGGCTTTAACTTTAGTGAATTTGAAATAATTTCCTTTGGTGGAGGTATTGATTCAGTTCAGCTGAGGTCCAGGCCTCTGCCATTTCAGCAGCAGCATTTCCTAAAACAATCAGGAAAATTACAGTACAGGAGGAGCTCTGCAGCCAAGCAACTACTCAAGGGAGCTAAAACTGTCATAGCTGATTAACAAAAATGAAAGCTGCTCAGAAACAAATCTGAGTATGAATTTGGAGCACAAGAATTAATTGAGAAGGGGATTCTCTTTGTAGTTCTTTTAGTAGGTCAGGCAGTTTATCCACTAAGATGCCTTTGAAGCTGCCAGCGAAAAAGGCATCACTGGAAAGATGAAACGAGCCAGTGAGTGAAGTCATCTGTGTGTCCTAAACCCTGCTCCTCTGAGTGCGTTAGTTGCATGGTGAGTAACAGATGCCTGAGCCAAAGATGGTCCATCACCCTTTCCAAAACAGGGTGAGAAAGGGATAGCTCGAGGAAGGGATGCGTGAGGGTAAAGTGCAGCTTTAGTGCAAGAACGGGCGGGGTGCCGGGAGGCTGAGCTTCTGCTTCGCTCACAGAGCTGTGCAAACACTGCTGCTGCACTGCAGAGAGCACCAAGGCACTGAACACAAACTCACAGCAAGGTGCTCCCCTCCTGGGGTCACTCGTTTGGTGGTAGGGTGGGTCAGGTGAAAGTCTGTTGTCATCTCACGGTGACTTAGTGGATGGCTGTTCACAGAGCCATGAATTCAGGGGAAGTTTGACACTGATTTTAATAGAATGCGGCCTAAAAAGCAGATAAAGGCACAGGAACTGATCAGTAGCATACAGGGGGAGGACTGCAACTCCTGCAGGAGTCAATGAGAGGAAACATTTTCCCCAATAACACACAGAAAGTTATTTGAGAAAAAGAAATGTGCATTCAGAGCAAAGGAAATGGAGTGGGGTTTTTTTCTGGCCCCTGGCTGCTTGAAGATACTGACAGTAGAAAAATGTGCTTTTTAAAGCTGTCTCTGCTTCTAGTGCAGAAGGGCAATGTAGGATTTTTATCCCAAAGAGTGTAGAAGTAAAAGAGATATTAAGATCCTGCCGTCCTGCTCTTGCTCATCAAAGAAGAGTTGTGGAAGATCATGCCATCCTCTGCCTCCAGCATCCAGCCTTGTACCTAAGGAATCACTCACCCTTCGCTGAGGATCAGTTAGACATAAGAAATGGAGGAGAAAAGAATGCAGTCACAGGATATGGCACATTTTAGGAAGCTAGAGTGTGAAAATACTGCTTACTTTGCCCATAATTTTCCGTACCTACAGCTGGAAAACCAATAAAAGGGGCTTTTTGTCACAATGCTGTATTATGTTGTATTTATTGTTTTTTCCAGCCTAAAGTGCTCTGTGCGTGAGATTAAAAAGCTGCAAGTCTCAGGCCATCTGGCCAACCAAATGGATTTAGTGTACAGGATCACTGCCAGATGTATGCCAGTTGTAAGTTTAATTTCTGAACACAGAAAGTGCCTGGGGCTCTGTGTCTGTTATTCAGAGGAAATCATGTTCCAGTTTTCCAAAACAATCCAGATACAGTTCAAGTCTAGGTGTATGGTCTGTTCTCCTTCACCTGGTTTAAGGGCATATTCTTTGTTTCTCGTGAAGAGAAAATGATGGCAAAAGAATTTTGAAGATATCTTATGTGTTATGTATGTTTGATCACATCTGTCCGACCTTATGGAATGGTGGGAAACACCAGTAAGTTTTCTTAAGGACTTTCACTGAAATAGTCTAATTGAAAGATAAAATTTCACAGAGTATTTTAGATTAATTTGTAGTTATATTTATTTATGATCAACTTGGAGAATAAATGTCTTCAAGTATATTATAGTTTGTAATACCTTAAAAGTGATATTTGATTGATTCGATTTATTCTAAATGAGGAGCTAATGGAAAATGAGATGTATTTTTAGTTTTGCAGACTCAAAGAAGGATAAAGTGAGTTTAATTCTTTTATTTTGCAAATGTTCTCACATAAAAAGGTCTATAGCAGGCCTGGGATAGATATTGTGAAAATGAGGAAAGGAGTGAGCACAGATAGCTCTGGGCTTTGCAAAAGTTCTTGAGGATTTTGTTCAAAACACACCGGTTGAAATGCAGGGTAGAACAGGATTTGGTGATGGGAGACAGTGATTTGTGGTTCTGGCTCTCCTGCTGCCCACGTAAGTGTATTTCTTTGCAGCTGAAATCCTGAGGTTGAATTACTTGCTCCTAAGCAGACCTGAAGGCCCAATGAATCAGAGATAAATGTTTGGAAGGGAAGACTGACTTGTTTGTCAGGGCACAGTTATTCTTTGCTGTATGGAGGAGCTGCAAGGGGGGAGCTGGTGGAAGGCAGACACCCACAGCACCAGGGGCTCCTGCAGGGAGTCTCGGGGCCTTTGAGAGGCACCAAAACTGGGACAATCCAGCCCACCACACAGGCTTGGTTTGGTGTAGGTGCTAAAAAGCTAGAAGTGGAGAAATTCTTCAGCCTTTTCTCAATATTCTGTGAGCAGACTGTCTTTCCTATGTAAACTATTTTAAACAAGGTCACAGTTCCATAAACTTCCTGCACCCGCAGGCTGTTTTGCAAGATTGTTGTGGCTTTGACTTTGAAAATATTTTGGAATAGGTACCTTAGGACTTGGCCAATCCTCTCAAGGGGTGGATGGCCGAGGAACCAATTACCTATTGCCATTCAACACACTTTTGTGATCTATCCTATAAAAGTAGTCAGAAAATTATTAAAGTGCTTCCACTTCCACTTGTTCATGAGCCTGGACTCTGTGTCGTTTTCTTTATGCGTCTCGGACATAACAGCGACAAGTTTGGCAATTTCCATCACAGTCCAGCCAAAATTTATGTAGGCAAAACCAGGTTCAAATGTTTGGGAAAGGAGATCGGCAGCCACGCTGCTGGACAGTGCCGAGAAGCAGAGCCTACAACAGGAATTTCTTTGCAAGTATCTCTAAAAATAAATCTCAGTCTTCCCAAGCAAGAGCTGTGTTAGCTTTGAAATCAGCAGGTCTAATTGCAATCACACTCCTGGAGACTGAGGGGAAGTTTTGGTGTGCAGCTCAGGAGGTTACCCAGTGGAAAGGGCTCCCTGTCTTTTTGTGTGCTCCTTTCCAATGAAAGGCCACAGAAGAAAAGCTGTTATTGGTAGTCTATTTTATTCCTGAAAGTCATTTTCCCTGTGATGTTAGCCCCTTTTTTTTTCCTCCCACAGACTCATTTAGGGGGTGGGAATCAGAGGAACCAAACAAATAGTAGATTTCATAAAGTAAGGAACAGCAAATTGAGCAAAAGGAGGATTATGAGGACTAAATCTTTTGTTCAAAGAGTGATTAAAAAGCATTAAGTTGGATGAAGTCAGTGTAGAGCTTAACTGAATGAACCTGCTGCTCTGTTTTTCTTCTGTTTGGTTTTACATGTATTAAGAAATTAAAGGAGTGGGAGAGACCTCTTGAGGACTGCTGAGGCTGGGGCTTTTTGGAAAATAGTGGTTGAGCAAAATTTGAGCAAAATCAGTTGGACGTAAGCTCTGTTTCCTGGTTTCCAGGCAATGTAAATTGTCCTGGTGTACAAGAGCAGCAAGAATAAGTTCAGGCTCTTTTCCAGCAGAGGACTCAATTCACACCCAAATGTGTGTGCTGTGGGGATTCCTCCAGGCAATGAAATCCTGGGATTTGTGTCCTCCTCTCCCCATGGCTTAAGTGAAAACAGTTGCCCTGCCCGAGAGCAAATACAGCTGCAGCTCATTGCTGAAACAGGGAAGATGTCAGGGCAATGGCTATTTGCTTTGCATTCAGAATACCTTTTTTTAAGTTTTTTTGTGGATTTAAGATTAAAGCTGAGCAATATGAGGGCATCCAGCTCTCAGGGTGGTTTGCCTTAAGGAAAATTGTGCTTTTAGAGGAACACAGCTCCTTTGCAGGAAGGAGCAGAAGTATGAAGTAGGAGTTGTCAGTGGATGCTCTACTGTAGCCATGGATGTACAAGAGAGACTGAACCCAGCAAATAGTCAGATTTCTGCACTCTGCTTGTGTGTGGCCTCTGGAAAGGTCTGAGCCTTTGTTTCCACACTGTGCTTGTACAGAAAGATCAGGGGTGGGGGACAGAGTGCAGCTGTAAACATAAGTGAAGTTGGTATATTTTCTTTCTCCGCAGTGTTACTGTATTTACTGACTTAATTGTCTTCTGCTTAGTCTGGTTTTAAGAGAATTGCTAGTTTGATTTAAAGCTAATTGCTCTTTTCAAAATCATCTGTCTCCAGCCATTTGCCACCATGGGCTCTTTGGTCTGTACATTTTTGTATCCTCCCAGTTTGGCCTGATAACATTTCCTTGATCTGAAATATTTTTATTTCTGGTCTTTGATGTCCTAATGAGCATGGTAATTTCCATTTTCACTTCTGGAAAATGCTGCTCTTGGACAGCAGCTGTGTCCCATTGCTCTGCAATGTGGAGTGACAGCTCATAACAGAGCAATGCAAAACTCTCCCAGTGCCAGCAACATGAAACTGAGTTGTCCTGGGAAAAAAAAAAATTACCCTGAAGCCTTTTTCTCCCCTTGTATCTTACTTTCTCCCTGGATTCACACTTCTCTTTCTAATGAAGACCAGAAGAAGGACTGTCCCCCACGAGGCACTTGAACAGAGATTGGAGGAAAGCTATTTTCTTTCCAACGGATACTTTTGCTGTTCCATCACCTTTCTTATTCTCTGACTATATGAAAACAGGTCCTTCTTCCCCAAGAGAGCTAACAAGTGGTCTAGTGGCTATGGCACATGTCCAGGGCAGGAGGTACTGAATCCCCAGTCAGGTACTTCCCAGAGACTGAGCTTAGCTCTTGCCCAACGCTGGGCCTGGGGTGACTGATTGTCTTCTCTCCCCTCTTCTTCCCCTCCGACCATTCTCTGAACTCTCCCCCCAAAATCACTATTATTCCCATGGAAACTTGCTTAATCAGCCAGCTAACAAAAAGCTCCATGTGGTTCTAGCCAAGAAAGTTAAAAAACTGAAGCAGGCCTTGAAGAAGTCGGTTAACTCCAACCACAGGGAATACACGTATTTATATAGGGTTTTTTCTTTTCTCTCAAGTGCAGTGAATTATCATGGAATCATAATGTCCTCTCAGAATTGCTTTTCCAAGGGATGGTGTTGTATAAATCATGAGAAATAGACATGGAAAATATTGAGCAGGTCTCCTGGTCCAGCCATCTGCCAGGAGAAGATTGTTCCCTGCAGAATTTTCCCCACTGCTCTGCTGTAGCAAAGTACCACGGAGATGCTTTATCTGCAAAACAGCTCCACGCCTATTTACAGTCCTGCAGAACTCATTATCATTAGTTACAGAGGAAGTATTTTACTCCCCTGTTACAGAATAGGATCCTTCTGTCCACAGCATTGCACGTTTGCCCACATCCCCAAAACCACAAGTATAAAACTTCATGTGGCCTTGCAGCTCAATAATTAAATCAGAAATATATCTTATCCTCTGCCATCATGCAAACTTCCCTTGCATAACACATCGGTAACCAACCAGCTACCACTTGATTACTCCCCCGTGAATAATAGGCAGCACAGCAAAATGTTCTGCGAGTTTGAAGCAGAGAAGGAGCATTTCATTACCAGATCCTCTCCCTCCTTGCCAGAAGCTACCAAACAATAAAAGGGAAAGGAGAGATATGGCTTCTGACATCTGTCAGTGCAAGCAGCCTTTGGTTCAACCTGGGCTGTTATAAATATTATATTTGAAGTATTAGCAAGAGCAGATTGGATTGCAGCAGGTCCAGAATGAGGCAGCCCGAAGGCTGGCAATAAAACTGGAAGGAATTAAATGCTTTGGCATAGGTATGTTCTGCTTTGCATTGCAAGAGGAATGAAGAGGGAAGAGGGAAACCTTTCAATCTGATTCAGCTCATCTGGACCATTTATTTAGAAAAACCATTTTTGCCACCCTGCCTGCCTAGGCAAACGGTGTGACACAGGACAGCATGCTCACAACTTCTATTTAATTACCCTCAGCACTCTTCTCTGCTTTTCTGGACTTGTTGCTCTTGGTTTAGCTGTGTTTGCATCATCACTGGCTAGGGACTCAGTCCTCACTTCGGGCCAGAGCTGGGAGTGCAGGTTCAGCTTGCCCAGGCTTCATGGGTGAACCCAGCCACACTCTGAGGGACAGAGTCTGGAGACATTCAGGTACTGAAAGATGAAAAAATCATTGCTTACTCCTCTTGGTTTCACACAGTGTGAGCTCCTGAACTGCCATTTAGATTTGCTCTCATGTTTAGACATCACAGTGATTTAAAAAATCTGGTTCGAGTCTTTGCATCTTGGTCCTCCACCTGTATTATGGAGAGAAAATTCTTTCTCTATCCTAAAATTTTTCTAAGAAGAAAAGAAACTTCTGGCAGAGACCACGAGTGCCCTAGCTAAACAGGAAAATTCATTACATACATTGAAATCCTTCAAGGGAACAAAGAAAATCAAGGAAATGTGAATATATCTCATATTCCTTTCTGTTACTGCAATTTTAGGTGTTACTTGTAAACAAAAACTTTTTAGCAAAGAGTTTCATTTCTTAGGTGCATGGTGTTATTTAAAAAAAAAAAAA
>VZTI01003048.1:966964-992570 GCA_013397865.1 Struthidea cinerea | reverse complement strand
TGGTGTTATTTAAAAAAAAAAAAAAAGGAGAGAAAACCAAAAATCCTTTAACATTTTTCCTCCAGCAATGAGAGTACAGAGCAGGCAAAAATTATTGAAGTCATGGACATTTCCACACCACTAAATAAACCCTCTGCCTTGGCGTACACAGGGGATTAGGAAAGAGAGACGCCAGAAATTGGCCTAGACTATATTTCCCTAAAGGCACAGAGAGATATTGAGGGAAATCACAATCATTCCATTACATGTGATTAAGAAATCGGGATTTCTTTTTTCTTAAGAATGCAACGGACTGGACAGGAGCCACCAGAGAAAGCTGGTGGCAAGAAGAGTGGAGAGAAATCATTCCAGTCAATACTTGAGAAGTGTGGACTTGCATCATTTGCTCCACAGCATTTTTATTATAGCAGAAATGCTCATCTAAAGGAGAATTGCCTTGATCATCTCAGGCAGAAAGATGTTACAAACAAGTATTGGCTGACGAGAAGCTGAGAGTGACTCAGCAATGCACACATCCAGCCCAGGAAGCCAACAGATGGGGGGATTCTGCCCCTCTGCCCTGCTCTCTTGAGACCCCATCTGGAGCTCTGCATCCAACTCTGGAGCCCCCAACACAAAAAGGACATGGATCTGTTGGAACAAGTCTAGAGAAGAGTCAGGAAGACGCTCTGAGAGCTGGAGCCCCTCTGCTCTGGTGACACGCTGAGAGACTTGGGGTTGCTTAGCCCGGAGAAACAGCTCCAGGGAGACCTTAGAGCCCTTTCCAGTATCTAACAGGGCTCCAGGAGAGCTGGAAAGGAACTTTGGACAAGGGCATGGTGTGACAGGAAAAGGTGGAATGGCTTCAAAACAACAGAGGGCAGAGTTAGATCAGATATTCTGAAGAAATTCTTCCCTGCAAGGGTGGTGAGGCCCTGGCACAGGTTGCCCAGAGAAGCCATGGATGCCCCATCCCTGGAAGTGTCCAAGGCCAGGCTGGATGGGGATTTTTGCCGCCTGAGATAGTGGAAGGTGTCCCTGCCCATGGCAGAGGGGTTGGAACTGAATGACCTTTATGGTCCCTTTGAACCCAAACCATTCTACGATTCTATGAAGTGTATATTTAATTACCCTCTTGGTACTGTTTGGAAGGATTTTCCTCCCATTTCAAGCTGAAGACTGGTCTAAACTGAAGAGCACTTGGCACAAAAAGGCACTTGAAGTTTTCTGCTTAAGGACATGCAGTTGCACAGCCTCTTTGAGCAGCTTTAAAGAGGTGCCGTGAAGGGCCAGTCGAGAGGCTGCATTATCATCAGCTTGCACCTGAGGGCAAACCGAAATACGCTGGCTGACCTTAGATGGATCAGAAACACTGGCTATCAAGCAGATGGCAGTAAAATATCCCTGACTGCTCTGCTGCTCTTAACCACTTCTGTTGTTGTGCCTGCCTTAAAAAGCACACCGAGGCTAAGCTCTGCTGGCAGGACTGCCGTTTCCACAAGGCACGGCAAACCAGTCCCACGCCCTACACTGCAATTATCAGTGCCCATCCAAGGACTGGGAATGATTTTTCACCACCACCCCTGACTCTCCTGGGCTGTCGCTTTGCTGTTTTGAAACACCCAGCTACCGCTCAGTCATGACCCATGTTGGCACCAGCAACTGCCCCCCTCACAGGTGTGTCCTACACCTCTGTAGGAGCGGGGTGTTTGTCCCATCTTCCCAGGTGACACAAAAGTGCAGTGTGACGTGTCCCTGCCCTGCCTGCTGCTGTACCTTGATGGGCTGTTGCCCAAAAGGCAGGGTCATGAACAACCTGCACACAAGCACCATCCTGCTGGGATGCTGTCCTGTGCCAAGGCAACAGGTCTGGCCTCACAGCCTCCTGCTGTCCTTTGCTGCAGACAGCTGCTGTTTGGGGATGCATTTGTGTCCCCTGTGCAGCGTAGGGTATGCACAGTCCTTTCCCTCCCCTGACTTCTCCTTTCACACTCTGCACTGCAACTTGTGCCTTGGCTCCCTTCCTAATGACTGCATTATTAGCTCTATTTTCATCTGCTCTCGGCTCTTTATTTCGCATAGAATTATTCTGGCTGCTCTACATACCACAAATTGAGTAGCTGAACCGAGTCCACAAACCCTAACAGAGGAAGCACGTGGAGCAGGGCTCTGTACGACCACCATCATTGTCACCCTCACATGTGCCACCGCTCCTGGCCCACGCCAGCATCCCGACTGCCACCCTGCCATGCCTCCGAACACGGCACGGCGAGGAGCAGGGTGGCCATATGGCCTGAGGCAGCTGGGCCATATGAGGCTCCATTTGTGACACCTAGTTTGTGCTTCCTAAGCCACAGAAGGTGTTTAATATGTTATCTGTCACTTCATGGGTTATTCCAGCCTTAATTACCAAGCCGGAAATGGTGCACAAAAGCTGTCCTCTTAAATGTGCTCCCTGCAGGAACAGAGGCTTTGTCCCTCAGTCAGAGTGCTTTTCCATTTGTGCCCAGGACATCTGAGCAAAGCAGCATTCCAGGTGGCTGGTCCTACTGTTTGTCATCTCCCCATTGTCCCCTCAGCAGCATTCCAGGTGGCTGGTTTGTCATCTGCCCCTTGTCCCCTCAGCAGCCCATCAGTGCTGTGGGGTTTGGGCACAGCTAATGGAAATGTGATTGCAAAGGTGTGGGAGAGGTGTACGGGGCCCTCGATGGATTTATAGAGGGAAAAGCATCTGAGGGACTCCACTTTTCTCCTGCTCTTCTGTCACCTTCAGGCCACAGAGTTCTCTTGTTGGGGTATGAAAGAGATGGAGTTGTCCTGAATTCACTTCTCACAGTCTGGGGTTTTGGAAAGACCTCATTTATATCTGCAGATTCCCAAAATATGTCTCTGGAGATCCCTCACTGTGATCAGCATCAGGTATGAGCCCTGCAGCCTGCAACTGCACAGGAGCTCGCTGCTTCCCACTGCCCATCCGCAGCTGCAGTGGGAATTTCCATCTGCACCGTGCAGATTGCCTCTGGATGGAGGGAATGAACTGAGAAACAGGGAAGGAGCCCTCAACTTCTGCTATCCTGGGAGAAAAGGCTTCCCAAAGGTTCTATTTCCTTCTGGCTTGGTGGAAAATTTTGAGGGAAAAAGGGGAAGAAGTATATTAGGAGATTCCCTAAGAACAAACAAAACAGAAGCACCTCGTTGCTTAGGGAAAAAGCAGGGAGGGGCTGGGTGGAGAGAAGCAGAAATTGTTTTTATTTAGTTTTTCTCTTCCCACTAAATAAAGCCAAAAGCTGGACAAATTAAAGAGCTGCAGGTTTCAGAAGCAGAAGGAGCACAGGTTATGTGTGTGTGTGTGTTGTTACAAGAAAGTATCACCTTAAAAGAGTTTTCTATATAATTTTATCCCCCTCCCAGACAATCCATTGTTTAGCAGCAAACTGGGATTGCTGGTAGACAATAGCCCACTTTCCAGCAGAAAGCACTCTATGAAAGCTGCACACAGTTTTTAATGTTTAATGACACATAATCAATTGGAAGTGGTTGCTGGCTTCCACAATCAATTTTAGGAGATCTCTCAGAGAACAGGAGAAAGTGGGAGAGTTTCCATTAGCCCTGGAAATCTCATCAGCAATAGGAAAATGGTGATAAACAACCCTGCACTCCAATAAATGTATTAATAAACTTGTCCTCACTCATTTCTCATGTCTCTGTGAGACGATACAGTTTTGTCACCGGGAAGGTCGCATTTTGGTCTCAATTTCATCCCTTTATTTGCACAAACACTCAAGCATCTCTGTGGTTGTGAGTGCGTTGACAGAGCCACAGCTCAGGGTTGCTGCCCCATGAGCTGTCCCTGGTGTAGGAATATCTGAGGGGCAGGAATCACTGAGGGTTAATCCCTCTGCCTCTTGACCCAGCCCCGCAGTGAAAGGCACCTTTGCCAAAATAAAGTGTAAGAAGTTGTTCTGCCCTATAGCTGGGTGGAAAGGGGCTCCACGGGGAAACATGGAGCTGCCTGTCCTGCATGAAGCCAAATTCACCCAAATGCTCACGGGCGGCCACGCTCGAGGGCTGTTCGGTCAGTGAGCAGGTTCCTGCTGATTTTGATGGGCTTTATGCCGTTTGCCAAGCTTAATGCTGCATGGTGTGGAGTGCCCTTTTTCTGCCCTTGTCTTGCTCTGGCTGGGGGAGTGTGGTGCCTTCTGCTAGCTGGAATCTGGAGGCGGGGAGAAAGAAAAAGGGGAAAAAAAAGGTTATTTTTTGTGTCTTTTAAAAACCCCAGGACTAAGCAGAGTTAGGAACAGCCCTGACTTCATCTCAATGCAAAACAAGAGGCTGTTTTCAAACGGTGCAGGTTTGCCCCAGGACGCCAGCTGAGTGAAGTCAAGGCAGGGTTTGTAATGCACAATTTAATCAGTGAATTTGTAGATCTCAAAAGGCGTGCTTAATTTAATATTGTTTCTAATGGCTATTGTCTTCATGCTTGCCTGTTTCCCCGGTGTTTTTCCCTTTTGTAATTACTTGAATGGGCATTTCCAGGTGCACTGCATATATTAGCAAGCATTTTCATTTTAGTAATGAGTGAGATGCTTTCAGTGTTTATTTCTTCATTGCCCTAATACTTATTTTATTAAAGATCCTGATTCTCTTAAAGGAGAAAAATAAGCATTTACCACTCCTTTCTACCTCATTTACCTCTTCTACCTTATGATGCCCTCAGTAAAAGAGGATTTAAATTACTTATTGGACAGGGTTAGACCAGATTTAAACTATCAGAGAAAAATAAAACAGAAAGAGGATGCTTGGTCAGTCATAGAATGGTTTGGGTTGGAAGGAACCTTCAAGGTGATCTCATTCCAACCCCCTGCCATGGGCAGGGACACCTTCCACTAGACCAGGTTGCTCAGGGCCCCATCCAACCCCATCTCAAACACTTAATGCCTCTCCTTACCCCTTATTGGGATGAGAACTGGGCACTTGTTGAACTCAAAGCCGTTCCCCTGACTGTCAGGACCTCAGAGCTGTTTTAAGCTCTGTAAGGGACACCTTCAGTGCCCTTTTCCTGGCCTGGTTACCATCCTTTAGGGTTCATGTGCATTTTGGCACTCCTTGTGCACAGCCTGGGGACTGTGGGGTGCAGGAGGTAGAGCCTTGCTGATTAACGCTGCAGCAGGATTCCAGCATCAGCTGGCAGCCTTCACCAGCGCTGAGCAGCATTTATTACACGTGCACAACAGCCCTGTGCCACGTGCTAGTCTAATATTCAGATTAGCTGTTTATTAGCATTATTATAAACATGGCTCTCCATCTTCTATTAAATGGCACCGCAGCCACCGCGCTCCCGCGTGGAGCCTGTAAGGAAGCACTTGGTTCACTAAATTACCCTGCAAATGTCAGACTTGCTCTGCGTTATTAGCTGTACGTCTTACATCCTCTTTATGAGGATTTTGTGTCTTGAGGGTGCCCTGTGGCGTATAGATTTTTTAAAACACAAACCAGTGTCATTTCGCTGTTTAAAAGAACATTTAATTAAACTGGATTCATTGCTTGTGTGGGGCAAGTTAAATGAAAACTAAATAGAAGGCATATGATTACATGTTATTAAGCAGAGTGACTGCTCCAGAGACCAAACTCTTTTAACACAACATTAAACTAAACTTATTTCATATGCACAGGTTAGCTCTGGCCTGCCAGTGCATCATATTTTGAGAGCAGCAGAATGGCTATGGGCACTAAACAGCTTTTAACAAAATGTGTGTTTCAGGGAAGAAACCTTGCCTAAGCTAGACTTAAATATGCTAATGACAGAAATCAAAGCTTCGAACTGATTCTGGGTAACCTTTAAAAAATTACCATTTCTACAGTGTCAGATGCAAATGAGAAGATCAGCTTTGTTTATTATTTCGCTAGCTGTAAATTAACAAGGGGCCTCAATGAGTGTAAAAATAAAATTGGAAGTATTTTTTGGGCTTGAGTCGTTGGTCACATCATGGCTTTTTGATGTTCTTTAGGAAAACAAAAGGAATTATAATTAGAACTCCATTACACAATTTCCTATTCCCTACTCCTTTTATGTTAACGCTGTTGGTACAATTAAGATTTTCTTAAGGCAAGCACTCACCAAATTTCCTTCCTAGGCATTCTAAGCTCGTTTTTGGATGTCTACTGTTCTCCAACCCCATCCCTAAAACTCACCGTGGCTGTGAGCCTACAAAGCCTTCAGCAGCCCTCTCCCTGTGCTCGTGGAGCTCCCAGCTGCTTTGGTGGTCTCACCCATCCTTTGGAGGAGGGACAAGTGTTTGGGTGTGCCCAACTGCCTGGCCCTGGCTGGGTGTCCTGGCCCTCCCTCCACTGGCCATCAAGGTGTCCAATGGCCAGAATAAACACCTATGTCCTAAAACATGGTGAGGTTTAACCCCTCTGCTCAGCATTCCCCTGGCCAGGTGTGGGCAGCTCTGCTCAGTGCACTTTGCTGACAGCTACAGCCTGAGCTCCAGGGCTCCCCCGAGGGCTTGGGCTGCAAGTGCTGCCTCGCAGCATGTCCCTGGTCAATAAACAGAGCATTTTTGCCTGTGCATTAGGCCAGACATGTCCCCCTACCTCTATCTAGGTCAGCAAAAGCCTTGGGAGCACTGGAAAAAAAAAAAAAAGAAAAAAAAGAGGAAGAGACCTTCCTATTTTTAGGTTGTTTTAATTGCATTTCCTGCTCTTCATAACAGCTGAAAGGAAATTCTTCCCTGAGAGTGCCACTTCCCCTCTCACACCTGTTCTGGGAAGACCCGGAATTCTCAGCCTCTCCTGCACCACAGTCAAGTCACGGCATTGGCTTTGCTGCTCCTGTGGTTGCCTCTCAAGCTCATCTTTCTTGTCTCCTCCGTGTATTTCTTCCTTTCTTTTTTGTCTGCAAAAGAAACTGACCCCTCCCTGCAGTGGTAGTGGGAGCATCCCGCCTCTTGTCCATGACAAACTGAATTATAGCAAACAAATTGAAACAAACAAAACACTCTTGGAGCAATCCTGCCTTCCAAATGGGACTATGGTTGTCCAGAGGTTGAGCTTACAACTTCTGGGCTTTGAAACAGGCTCTTAAATGGAGACCCTGTGTTTGTTTTTGTTTATTAACACAATCCCCCCTTGGGGCACACCAGTATGGCCGTGGCTCTGGGGTGAGCTGTAGCCAGTGTAATCAAGTGCAGGGGTGTAATTAGCAGCGTTGGAAGGGCTGCTGTGGGCAGATGGGAGCCAGAAAGGCTGCGCCTGTTGAAAGACAGACTTTTACACACATTGGCCTGGGAGCTGGAAGCAATGTGTGATGAACGACCTTACACAGGGATAAGCCACTTGAACACTAAACCACGGCATCTGTGGTCCTTGCTTGGATACAGGGCAGTTGTGCCCTCTCCATAAATCATCCCAGAATGAGGTTTCCCTCAGTAATCTGGGTTAACCTTTCCTGCTGTGTGGGTTAGCTCCCCGAGAGTTCTAATCAGCTGCTCAGCCACTTGGCCTGAGGTTCACCTGCAAGGTAAGAAACTCCAGATTTCTTTGGCCATCATCCTTTGCCTTCCAGCACACCCCAGTTTCTTCCTTAGGGCAAGTGCTGTCTTCAGGCACAGCCTCAGAACCTCTGCAAGGCAAGAGGAAGAGTGGCCAGGACCTTTAGGACACAGAAATACGTCAAAGTCTGTGCTGAAAACCCTGTCTTTGGCAGAGCACAAGATTCTAGTTGTAGTTTTTTCCAATCCTGTTTTTTTATCCACCCAGACCATTACCTGGTGCAGAGTTACAGCAGCCCATGGGTACCTGAGTATTTATCTCACAGTTTGCCCTCTGCCCTGGCAGTACATCCCTCTGAGCACCACTTCACCTCACGTATTTCTGGAAAGATCCCAGTCCCAGTAATAGCTTCTGATGGAAATATTCTGTGTCCGCTGACTCTCAAGATTTCTCAGGCTTTGTTTTCCAGAAAGCTGTAATTTCAGGTGCTCTTAGCATCTGCTCTGACATGGCAAAATCCAGGAGTGCCTGTTTTTTACACACATAGAGCAAAAAGCCTTTTACTCAGAATTTGTTTCAGAGCATTACACTAATGCACCACTGCCTATGTCTTCCCTGGGATTAAATGCAGGATGTTCCTGTGGGCTGTGCAAGCACTGCTTTCACTGGCCTAATGCTGGTCCTGGCCCTAGGTGTCAGTCATTGTTAGGAAAAAAAATGAAATTCCGGAAGGGGTTTAGTGTGCCAAATGGGTGACAACACTTCTGTGTCACAATGTCTCGTGCAGTACCTCCAGTGATGATTGTTTCAGCTTGGATTACAAGTTTTAATTAGTTGGACTATCATGATTATTTCTTTAGTATTTCTCCAGCTGTGGTCACGGGTATGGACCCCGCAGTGGCTATCCTGTGCATCTTATCTGTTCGGGGCAAGCACATGGGATAATTTGCCTCCGTATTTTTGCACCTGTTTCAGCTCGGGGATGTCCTGCACGGGACACTGGATGATCCTCCTCAAAACACTTCTCATCCACGACGCTCTTGTCTTCTCTTGAGCCCAGGTAAAAGTTTAACATCTGTTCCTCTTCCAGGAGAAGTCCCGGAAGTCACCCAGCTGCCATGGGTCAGCTCCTCTTTTAGGATTTGTAGATCTGAGCAACAGCATCCGTGGGGCGATTGCTGTCAGCAAACTCATCCATGATCACTGATCCAAATTTGGATCAAACCCTTACAGCCTTCTTCTCTAAATGCTCTGTTCTTCACATGAAAAAAAAAAAAATATTATTTATACAACAGATGCACCTAAAATACCCACCAAGATGAAGACTTAATTGTGCTAGGCACTATAAAAACAAGCAGTAATCCCCCAAAGAGCTGTTTAAGTAAGGGACTGATATTTTAGCTCTCCTGGGAAGACTGGTCACAGTGAATCTTTAAAATCTATTTATATTCAAGGAAAGTTTCTGGGCTTTCACTCCTTGCAGTTCTTGATGGCACGCATAAAGCACTAAACACAAAAGCTGCGTGTGACTTTGCACCTCCAGCCTCGGGTAGAATACGTGTGCAGGTCCTGCCAGATACATCCATGGACTCCTAAGCAGAAATTTCTACCTGAATCAGGAAAACGATGAGCTGGGCATTGCCCTTCACTTAAAACACCGGCCCACACTGGCAATGTGATCACAGCACATTGAGAGGTTCCACAGAGAGGAGCTATCCCAAACCCTTGCCAGAAAAGCGTATTTCTGACTGCCTGCTGTTGCACTGTCCTCATGGATGTGCCCAAAACAATCGTTTTTAGAGCAGTTCGAGTCCCAGGCTTGCCTCGGTGCACTTTGAAGCAGTTTGTTCTAAGCCAGTCATGTTCACTATCCTAATCTGACATGAAGCCTGATGGAAAAATCTGTGATCGATTATAGCAGCAGGACAAAGAGATATGAGAGGAAAGCAATGCAAAAGAACAGATATCAATCACCGGCTCGCAACGAGCCTAAAGAAGGTAGCTGGTGATATTCCTGAATTTGAAGGCAGTGTAGCACATCTTTCTGCTGTTGTAGGTAAGCACTCCCAGCTACAGCCTGTTTGTCTTACAGACAGACCGATTTGGTAAGAAAAGTGGATTTTGAAGTATGGATTTTGTTGGAAGGGGACAAAATAAACTATTGGTTTGTTACCTTGAAAACAGTGTAGCATGTAATGAGTGTTTGCAGCAGTTTCACAGCTGCTTATTAATCTTCTTTTTAAGCTTCTGAGTGCTGAGGGGTTTTTTGTTTAGATTTACACTTTTTAATTGATTGAATGTGAAATATATGATGGAGCAAATTTGTGTTGTATAAGAAATAGCAGACACAATCAACAAACTTTAATGTTGAGTTAGCTTTTTTCTCGTTGCTGGACAAGATCATACTTCAAAGCAAATTAAAAATGTGAAGTCAAATCCTGATTGCAATGCAGGCAACAGAAATCTTCCTGTCAGCCTCAATAAAAGCAGGTGTAAGTTTTCAGTATTAGTCCAGTCCATCCAATTCACATGTCTTTCTGTCTTTATCTAATCTAATACATGGTCGTGAGATAAATTACAGAAGGGTATGATAAATTGCATTGCTATTCATTTTTGGCAAGATCACCTATACACGGGCCACTAATTCATCTCCGCCAGGATCCATTGTAACACGTGGGATCCTTGAAACAGCCTCCAAATACTGTCATTTCATTTTCTTTTAAGAAAACAAAGAGACTATATCTGCTGGCAAATAGCCTACTTACCCTCACCAAAATAAATGATACCTCACTGTGACCTCTGTAAAATCATGGTTATAAAAGTATCAAAATGTATTTATAGCATTAAGAGTCACAAAGATATCAGGTCCTTATATTCTGTTCGAGTGGAAAACTATGATATGTCTTAGACTGAGGGATTTCAAAGTGGGAAAGAAAGAAAGACGTGGTTTAGGTTTAGGTTTAGAGATTTCAAAGAGTCTTTAATTTATTTATTCTGTGTTCATTGGGGTTTTGCATTCTTTGCCCAGATAATACAGATAAAATGCACAGAACTGGGTAAGAAATCTGCAGTACATTGCAACAATTTTTTCCTGGTCCTTTTTTAGAGCAGTTCACCACTCTTGACCAAAGCACCATCCTGATTCACACCAGTACCACACACTCACACATCTCTGTTGGGTACCGTTCATATCCATCCGCGAGTGCAAAGAGCAATTTTATGCCCATTAAAGCAAAGAAAAAAGGGGAGACCACTTCTTTCCCCTTACACCCATCAGATCCATCCCTGCCCTCCACATGAACTCTGCTGGGCAGCACCAGGACACTGCCACACAAAGCTGCTGCCAAGCCCATTCGTGGCAGACACCCTTGGTCCCACCACCAGTGTGGGCTGTTGGATGTGCCAGGGCTTCACCCCGAGCCAACCCCATGTCCCAGCCCCCTGTCCCACTGCTCTCCTGCCAAGGAACAGGGGGAGCTGATTGCAATTTTGGCTGGAGATATGTCAGTGCCCGTGCCCCTGCTCAGTACCAGCCCAGGAAATTTCCTTCTGCTCCTCGACATTCGACTGCAAACTTCTTCCTCCTCATCATCCTGCCATGAATCACTGGGAATGGTGCCATGGACGGTCCGACAGCTGCTGAATTTCACCCAGGAGATCACTTACCGCTGAGGTGCAGCAAAGTGATTTTGCATATCAAGATTTTAAAGAAATTTGGGGCATTGTGAGATGAAGGACATTATTGATGTGAAAAGACAATTATTACATTTACTTCAGAATCTGTTATCCACACCTGGAAACAGTACTCAAAGAGAGAGCATGTATTGCAGGATGACGTGAAAACCTGGCCTGGGGAGAGGTAGAATTTTCTTGATGATTTCAGGGAGATGAAGGCTTCATCCTGCACTATTTAGGAGCTGTTGAGGCATAATGGTTACGTCCAGCTAATTGGATGCAGTGCTATAGGCACTTGAGAAATGTGATAGACAGATGCATTCAGCTAGAGAGATATCCCTTGGTGCAGAGAGCTGAAGTCAATTAGGGAGTTAAATTGTGAAAGATTTGACCTGATGTCATTTATATCTTGAGTCATAATTAACACTTAAAGTTCAACTCCATAGCAATTTTCTTTTAATAACACTTAAAACCTATATAGAGCTGAAAGAATTGCACAGACATGATGAAGGATGACTTGAGTGCATGCCTGAATTTCAGTGTTTGTAATTAATCCTCAAAACACCTTTGTGAGGCCTATGGGGAGCATCATTTCTCTCCAGTTTCTCCTTTGAAGAGAAGCAGTGTTTACCCAATGGCTCCCCGGAGTCTCTGGCACCTGGAGATAAGGACAGAAGCTCTTTCAGGTGCTAAACCAGCGAACACTCAGCTCAGCCCAGCTCCCATCTTTTTGTCTTGCTGAATTTTTTAATTTCACCACCATCTTTAGAAACATCATGGACAAATTACTTGTCAAATGGCCTGGGCTTTCCAATTAAAATCTGTGCAAATGCAGAACCTAAAAATCTGTCACAAACACAGCTTCTGCCTCAAAGGTTTTCATATGGATGAAATATGAATCTCACTGAGGGAAGAAACGCTCTCTGAGAGTGAGACCTTGTAAGATGGGATTCAGCTCGCTGCAGATTTTTATGGTCAAGTTATAACTGCCCGTAAAGCAGGGGTAAAATGGAAGTGCTGACAAAACTTTTAAACTACAACAGTGGAAATGGCGCCGCAATAATTTATAATCTACAGGCAGCTTTGGATTTATTATCACAATGACAAATGCACTGTCATTGTTAATAGGATATTTCCCAGCAAGGACTTCTTGTTATGCAAGCCAGGTTCACTATGTCATGCAGCATGATAGCAATAAAGTCTACAAGAATTTGTAATGAACTTCAATTACTAATAGATTATGGTTAATGGGAAATATGTGCAGTAAAGATATGGGTTTTTATATGCGCCTTCTGGTACTCTACAAGGCAATGATTTATGCTACAATTTCTGTTAACATTCTCCAGTATGGAAAAAAAAAAAAAAGCCTAAATTGGTGGAAAGCCACTCCATCCATAACAAATATTTAAGATAATTTTGCGCGTCGTGTAAATGAAGATGTAAAATTAGGTATTAATCAGTTTCATTTTAGCGTTTGTATTTTTATTAAAAATGAAGACTTTGCCCTGCTGTGTAATGACATTAAAAATCCTATCATGGGCTGCAAGCATGAATTACCCCAATGCAGGAATGGTGACAGCAGCCGAGCTGTGAGTGCATTTGTTCAATTTGCTGTGGTAATTAACGGAGCAGTGAGAATATTTTTCTACGTATGATTTAAAGTAGCAGCCCTGAAGCTGCTCGGGCAGATGTGTTTGACGTGGAGGGAAATATGCATGAAGTCTGGGCTCTTTGAAGGGGGTCAGCCTTCTTTCCTCCCCCATTTCCTGCCACCCAGCCTTTGAGGCATCATTCCAAAGCTGTGCCTCACTCATGGACATCGGGCTATTCCCTTCCCTGCACAGCAAACCTCCCGCGGGAATTCCTTTGGGAAATAATCACCTGACACAGCATCAGAGCCACAAGCTCACGCTTACTTATCAGAGGGATACAGACCCAGGTGTTTGCCTGTTGTTTCAAAAGACTCCCTCCTCTTCCTCCTCCTCCCTCCCTCCCTCCTTCCTTCCAGCTTTTTTCTCCTGTACCTCCATTAGAATCTGTATATTCCAGGTTTATGTGCTCATGAAATGAAAAGAATAAAGAAAATGTCTCCCAATTTAAAAACAAGCACTGCTCAGAGCCATCTTTGAGAAAAACATGGAGATGCAATACTAAGGATTGCATTTACCCAGAGTCACTTTTCATATCTAAAACGTGTATTTAGCCAGAAAGGGGCACCCGTGCATGGAGAGCTTTCAGGATCACTTCTGGTATATTTTTAATACAGGTATCCTGAAGCCCAACTTGATTCAATCAGTATTATGCTGGTTTAATACCACTGCTCTCAATGAACCTCTGTAGAAAGCCCACAAGTGAATTTTGTAGGGGTGCAAGCCAGGAAAATATGGAATTGGGGTTTGACCTTTTTACAAGGATTTTAGTGGTAGGACAAACAGAACGGCTTCAAACTGATAGAGGGCAGGTTCAGATTAGAGATTAGGAAGAAATTCCTAAGGGTGATAAGGCCCTGGCACAGACTGCTGTGCAAATCCCAGTCCATGGACAGACCGTACGTCCCAACCCTGCTGTGGAATAGCAGTATCTCACTGTACAATTAAGGGTGATTCTCGCATGAAAATGTGGTTCTCCACTCTATTAGGAAGTTGTTTGAGAGATTTACCAAATGTCCTTCAGTTTTTATGGTAAAATGAGCATAAAATTGTGCTTCTGCACATTCATTTCCTACTAAATAATACTTAAAGTACTTGCTTCTTGAAAATGTGTGAGTGTGTTAAAATTTAAAATTAAAACTAATTTATCCCTTAAGGGTGCTCTGCTGATTCAGTTTTCCCCCAGCCCCTTAACTCAAGCTGTTGCAAGATACAGAATGGAGTTTACTGTATTTTTTCCCCCCACTTTTTAATGAAATTCTCCTTAGAAGCAAAACAGGGGAAGAAGTTCTCTCATGCATTCACACTGAATATCTTTTGTGTGTGTGTGTGGTCAAATCCTTCCCTGTTCTCTCCAGAGCAGCTCTGCTTCTTCTCATCTTTACAGCTCTCTCCCACACTTTCAGAACAAACCTCCTCCAAAACCCCGAAAACCCCTTTTACTCATTTAGTTGGGTTTTTTTTCAAGTCTGACAAACAATAAAACAGCAGGATCTGCAAGGGCATCTTATTGCTGGGTTTTGTTGCTGGATTAGTGTTTTTTTGGTTTTGTTCTGGCATTTCTGTGGCTCCCTGAGATATCTCACCCCTGACAGGGTTGATGTGGCAATATTCAGTGGTCACCTGCTTTGCAAGCACCATTTAGAAAAGGTCACTGACAGCCCAAAAGAGCCACGAAAATAAATGTAATTTTAATTTGTTTCCCATTAGAAATGCATGCAGCAATCTGTTGTAATCAGAGATTTTCTTTCTTTCCTGCTCTGGCATGTGACCGCAGCAGCTCACAGATATACTGAGGTCTTCTAGTGCAGGAGCTTGTGCACAGAACTGTGTAAAGTGGTAACAGATCTTGTTCTGTTCAACACAGGAATATCATGGAAACATTCTAAAATCCACCAGAATTAATAATGAGCACCAGAAGAAGGTTGTGTTTCAAATAACTTGCCCTAAAATAAACATAAACAGCTATTACGCCCAATATGATCTCTTGAAATCACTTCAAATCATTAATAATCTATATTGTATCAGAAATGTGTGTGCAAAAATAAAACGTAATTCCTTGCAGCTAAAGTATTACCTCAAGTAAACCATTTCAACACTGAATCAAATTATTTCAATGGCAGAAATCACACCTGTCTCAGGGGATAAATTGAGTATTCAGGCTATTAAATCCATTCAAGCGACTCTATTGTATCCCACTATGTATTGAGCCTTGTAGAGAGAAAACAGTTCTGAAAACTATAAAATCATTTAGCAAAACAAATGCATCAACCACAACAGCCTCACATGGAGAAGGGGCTGAGGAGGTGAAACCCCTTCTTGCTGATTACCCTCTACACTGAATAGATTTATCTGACACAATGCCATGGAAAATGAAAAAATATGCTACTGGAACCAGTCATTTTGGCATCAGAGTTTATTTTTACACTTCCCCTGTTACAAAGGTCACAGGCCACTTGTGGCCCTGGCTGCCAGGCCACGGCAAGGCTGGGACCAGAAGCTTGGTGTGGTTAATTAAAAATACAAAAAAAGCACTGTGTGACTGCAGCAGCTGATTCCTAGCAAACACTCTGTGATGCCTTAGGTTTTAACTTTTGTATTCTTTCGGGTTCTGTACTATTTAGTGTGTAGCTCTGAAGTTTCTTGTAGCCTGGTAATTTCTGCCCTCTCCTGCTAGTTAGACACAACAAAGCCTCTCCAGGCCCGCTTCTCAAGGACACTCGGACCGTCCTAGGCCCAAACTGTGTAAACCAAAGACTCAAAAGGGGGGGCAAGCCTGGGGAAATTGCATCATTGAACTGAAGCTTTAATTGGAGAATTGACCCTGTTATGTAAATGAACCAAACCTATAAGAGTGTGAAGAACTCGTGACCTGTCGTCCATCTTGGGGTCCCTCTTGGCAGTAGCCTCTGGCTCCCAGGGTGTGCCTTTGAAGGCCTTCCAAATAAATACCTACCTTTATTTCTTTATTCTGTCTAGTCTCTGTTTCTAGGAGGACAGTTAAGGCATCATCTGCATCAGGGCTCACCACCGAAATCCACCTCTCCAGGGCGCTTGTTACCAACCCTGTGCCTCAACCACGTTCCCTTGCTTCCCTCTTGTAGAGCCGCTATGGGCCTGGCACACAGATTGCTCCGCAGATACATCACCACAAAGTCAAACTACAGGAAAGGGGAAGCAGTGCCATTAAATGGAGATGCCTGCAGGGGCAGCAGCAGGCAACCATTGAACACACAGGTGTGAGGCTACCTTCACAGCAGCTGCAGGTGTGAGATCTTGAAGTCACAAGCTCAAGAAATGCCATCAAAGAGCCACCCAATGGCTGGTCATTCTGAGCCTGCACTCCTGCCAGCTGCACCAAGAAATTGCATTTGCTTATTTGGTCTGTAAAGAGTTTTTAAATGAAGATGGTGGAACCACATGTGGTTCTGGGTTATTCCTTAGGAAATGGTTGGGTTTCTGCAGCGCCTGAGTGGATGGCCTGAGTAATAGCTGATTACACAACGTCTGTACAATGAAGCACAATTTACTGCCTAGTGAGGTACACATTGATAGATTAGTGTAGAATTAATCAGGTATTAAAGCTCACTCATAACAACAGATGTTAATACTGATTTCTTAACAAACTCCAAAAATTATTATCGGTGCTGAAGTAAATTAAGCCATTTATAAAAGACAAAAAAATACATTTCAGCTGTTAAGAGTTTGCATCTGACTTTTTGCCTTGCATCAAGAAGACGAGGTTAACTCATGGCTCAATCACTGTTACGCTCAGGTTGTTATTGAAAAACACCTTCCCATCTCTGTTTTCACTGCACCCAGGCTTTCTTAAGTCTTCCATTAGCTGACGCTTTAGTTCAGGAGGCGCAGTTTTAGCAAAGTCAAGTGTTTCTGTCAGGAAGTCCAGCAGCAGCTCCCCCTCTTTGTCCCCTTCAATAAAGCAGCTCGTTATGTCCATGCGGGATGGGAGCTCGTAGAGCTGGTACTTCAGCCCAGCTGAATCCAGCATCCTTGGCAAATCAGCGGAGGAAACATAAGAGCAAAGATCTTCCAAAGGGAAGGAAGACCCATACTTCTTCCACAGCGTTTCCCAGCCACTCTTTCCTAAGAGATAAACCACCAGAAAAACACTGAGTTAAAGAAAAACACTGTTTGAAAGCAGCCTTGATTGTCTGGGTTTTTTAGCAATTGTCATCATTGCAAGTGGGAGCTTTCCAGAGCTGGGACATGTCCTGGGGCATGGTGGAGTTGGCTGCCTCCCTGCTTCTGCTCCTCAGATTTTGGGGCTGCAGGAGTAGGTGGACACCTACCCTGGAGCTCCAGCACCTCTCCTTGAGCCTCCAGCTGAGGCCGGAGCAGTTCACACTTGTGTATCTCTTTTCAAGAGAGGTTCTATAAAGCAAACCAGCTGGGTAAGTTGAAAAGTCCCACACAGGTCTTCACATCTTTATTTTCCCCCAGCCTGGATCTCTGATTCAGTGTTTCTGCTGCAAATCATTTTTAAAAGGATTACTCAGAATGACTGGACAGGATGAAAATAACTTTGGGCCTAATGAGCAACTCTTGAAAGTTAGAACAATAATTCTCCCTAGGTACTAAAACCAGTTAGTCGTGGTTTTGCAGTTGCTTTATCTGCAAACAGTTATTTATAGTCAAATAAACAGTGGTGTTTAGAAGAGAGGCTACAATATTTTCTTTCACCTGGTGGAAATTGAATGCAGAGCACTAATTGCAGGAAATCTGCTGGTGTCAGTGTTGTGTGACTCAGTGCCATCTCTGAGCCGAGCAATTATCCCCTACCTGAACGCGGCATTATTATAATGGCTCTCGGAAGGCTCGGCGTATGGCACTGCTTTTGTTTCAAGGCGGTGTCAACAGATCCGCAGCCCCTGCAAGTCCTGCTCTGCCGGCAGGGTGGGAGCAGGAGGGATTGCAACCTCCACCCACTGACCCCAGCCCTCTCCTACCAACCCTGCTCCCAGGCTGGCTTTTAATTAACACACCCTGATGTGTTTGTGCTGGAGATGACATTACCTTTTGTGAAATGAGCTTTGTTATGGCGATCTTTCAGTAATTCCTTTTGCTTCAGTGCTCGTTTTCATGGCACTTCTTCCTTCCCCTCTCTATTCTCTTGTTTCCCCCATGGTTTCCCCATTCCTTTCCTCTTTGCTGTTCTGAGTCCTGCTCCTCTCTCCCACTTTTTTGTAGCCCCCAGCAATTTCTGCTCCATCAGAAAACACCGAGTCATCCGGCCCAGAGAGGACTTCAAATACTTTTCACGAACTCAGAACTTTAATCATTTTAATTTTGAATAGGCACACATTCTTTCCTGTATTCACACTTTATGAATATCCAAAGGGACAGGTTAAGCAACCGGAAATGGGTTTTAATTAACTATATGCAGGTAATCAGCAATAGTCTGATATCACGATCTATTCTCGTTCAGCCAAAAAACATGAACAGGTTTTTAAAAATAATTTTAAATACAGATTTCTTGTTGTGAACTGCTTGAAAACACTTCAAACCAAAAACATTTCGGAAAAGAGGTAGTTTGAATAAATTCAGGTCAGAAGTGTCACTTCATAGTGGACCCTCCATGAGCAAAATAAAAGGAACTTCATCAGTTTGCAGACATGGCCAAATTCAATGAGAAATTAAGTTTAAACCTCTGAACAAATAATGCTTAACATCCCTTTCAGAGCTGTTAGATGTGACCGTTTACACAGCTAAAATTTCAATAGCTTTTGAGGCAAATTAAAGGCTTTCTAGAGTCAAATTAGACTCCATCATTGTAGTATCTCTGGCAAACCTTGCACACAGTATTAAAAGATTGTCACTTACTCTGCTCCAGCATTTTCCTGCTGGACTGACCACAGAGCGTCTCTATGAGATCTGAAACAGCCTAAGAACGCTGTTTTGTACCCAAAATGATGATATTAAGGAAATGGGCAGTTTGAGAAGAAAATGAACCATATGTGCTCCAACACCTGCTGCATGGCACAGCCGAGCCCCGCCGTAGCCGTTTGCTTAATGCCACAAGGCTCTGGGAGAGAGAAAACGCAGAGCCCAGCCTGGAAAACCTTTTACAGCAAACAGCAGAGGCTGAAGGGGCTCCTGTGAGTGAGAGCTGTGGGATGGAACCTCTCCTGCTGCAGGGCCTCTGCTGCCATCCATCACTGGACAGGCTGGAGGATGGGGAAAGGCAGAGAAAGATGTTTTGTGCTCATGATAGGAGGTTTTTTGGCTCAGAAAACCTTGGTCTTTATGAGCCACGCAGATACAGACAGTGCGCAAGTTTCAGGGGATGTCTGCTCACCTCTATGGCCTGTGCTAAACACAGGAACCCCAAAGGTCCTCACAGCCTTTCCCTGACTGAGCAGCACCGGTAGAGCAGCTCTCACCTGACACCAGGATAATGAGGAGCTTCGCCTGCGATTCCAGGAGGCTGTGGAAATACCGGATGGTTGCTGGGATATCTCTCACATAATAGAGCATCTGGAAAAAGCAGAGATGCTGATAGCTTACAGTGTCATCCTGGTGATTATTACAACTGGTAACACTCTTAAGAGAAACCAAATGGGGGCAATCCTGACAGAAAAGCAGGGACAGCGAGGCATGATAGGAAGGTGTGGGCAGTGGGCTCGCACTGCAGGCTCAGGGCTGTCGTGCCCTGCTTGCTCTCTGGCACTCCCAGGGCCCAGCTCATGTTCATTCATTAACCTGAGATAAAGAGATTTGCCTTTCTTCTGTGAAGGCTTCAGTGAACTTGGAAATACAAAGGCAATTTCATGGAGAGGACAAGGAGCTTTTGAAGACACTAGCTAAAATGTATTCTTAGTTGACTGCCACCCACAGCCTGGTTAATAGGACTACTGTGCTCAAAGCTGCTTTTCATTTCTGCAGTTCATTTATGCTAAAGCACTTCAAATTACTGGGAAGTAAACTCACCTTTCTTCCCCTACAAGTGGATAATGAGGTCACATAGTTCGTGCATACTTTTAACAGCCGAGTCTTTGACAACATTTACTTTGCAAAGAGCCTTACCTGGATCATGTGAATGAAGTCCCATTTTTTAGTCTTCTTTTCTGCTTTCATTCGACTTTCATATTCATAAGCTGTCTCCTTGTGCCAGGTAAAGTTTATGTTCTCGAGGTTTGATGCCTGAGCCACACGCTCTGAAATAGAGGAGAAGGCAGGACAGAGTTATCTCAATTGCAAATATGGGGCTGCTTTCCACTCAGAGCTTTAATACATCCAAAAGCCATGTTTAGGTAGAGAGTTTTGGTACCAGTTTAACGCAACAGTGGAATGTCTAAAACCTTGTGCCCATATGTGAGGAGAAGGCTGTAGAGGGCTTTATAGGATGAAATAGTGAGTCTGGTGCTTTCCCCTTGGCTCCCTCATTTGGGCTCCTCTTGTGTTTACCTGATTTAAAAAAAAGTAAATTCTTCCCCATGCCTGGCTCAAGCTGAATTAAAAGATGTTGGCTGGGATGAACAGTTACCAGGCCATGAGCAGCACATTTTGTGTTGAACAGGAGAAGGACTGATGGCCCCATCACTTATGTGCCACACAAAACCCACATGGTTGAACAGAAGCCTGGCCATGGTGGAGGATTTTCCCCAAATAAAAGCAGGTGCTCAAGGATGGATCAAGGCAGGGGTTTCTTGAAGAGAAGAGCAATTAAAAGCTTGAGAAGGGCAGAGAAAGCAAATGCCTTCTTCTAAATTTGTGTAACTGGGATGGTGGGAGAGGGAAGGAGCTTTGTTCCATAAGCGAGGACCCATCTCTTGACATTCAGCTGCTTCCATGTTGGAACAATTTTTCAGAAGCCCACAGTTCTGACCAACTGCTTCAGGCGAAAGGGATGGCAGTGTTTTAAAGCAAAGAGCTTCAAGGAGTGACACGTGGTGTGTCTTCAGACCTCAATGCAATGCACATCAGCAACTGAGGAAAGCAGACATTTGGAGAAGTGGATTCAAAGAATGAGTCACACTGAGAGCCTGTCTCATTTCTTTGGTTTTTATGGGAGCAAAACTGGGAGAAAATTTCATCGTGTAGGGGATGCTGGAATAAAAATGTCCATCTGTCAGCATATGGAGCTCATCTCACTGCGTTGCTGCCTGGCGCTCGGGATTGCTCCAGGACAAAGCAGGCCCTGATTCAGTTCCTGTGCTTTGCTGGAATTAGCATCAATTTAAAACTCCCATGGCCCAAAGGCAGGCTGAGCCTTAGCTACAGAACACATGTTCAGAACCACACGATTTGCTAGGACCAGTGCCTTTGCACCGCTTACGACAATGTTTCTCCTTTTGGGCTCTGATTAGGACACATCCCCGTCAGACAGATGAGAAATGCTCCATCAGTGCTTATCTCCTCTCTGCTGTGGCTGGGAATGGGCCACCCCTTTCAGATGCTGCCACTGTTACTCTGTTAGCTTCCATTTATCAGTCACTGGCCCCAGCACTGGCAGTTCAGATTTAATTTGCTCTTCTAAACTCAGGCATCATTCAGCAGCAGATCCTATCCCCTCACCAGTAATCTGGGGCAATCTGGTTCAGTTTGATTGTTGTTCTGTCTGCAAGGAGGAGCTGGGAAGAAAACTGAATTGTTTTCCAGGCTGGGCCTTCGAAGTCCAAATTCTAGGAAGTGTAAACTCGTCATGGGATTATGGTGAGTTTCTGCCTAAATATCCATCTGAAGCCATTATGAACAGTCTTCCTACATTTTCTCCTGGCTTCACCCCGGTTCTTTTCCCAGTCACAAGCTGGTTGTGTACCTGGTGGGTGCCATCAAAACTGGGCTGCCTGCAGTTGTGTAGTCGTGACGCAGCTCAGTTGTGGGGCTGCCAAGGGATCCCACCAGGAATGAAGGAAATCCACAGCCTGTCCATGAGGCTTTGAGGAAAGCCTCCATCGCACGCCACAGCCTAAGAGAAACCTGAGTTTGTCGTCACTGCACATCCCAGTAGGAAGTTTCTCTTGTGAACTTGGCTTCTCCTTCCCAAGGAGAAAGCATTTTGGTGAGGCAGAAAACATAACTACTGAATCCTCAGAGGTGCGGATAACGTTTCTAATTCTCTGTGGAAAATCTTAGGCCTCAGAAACCTAATTAATAGTAGCTACTGGGGACATGATTAATTACAAAATAACAGAGTTTAAAGAAAGAAATTCAGATGAATATTTCATTTCTAGTTTAGCATAAAATAAGGACAACATTTTATATTTTCTTTAACTTTCTTCTGGAAAGAAACTCACTGCAGTAGGATAGGACTGCCAGTTAATTGGTGGTAGGTGGTGGGACCACTGGGAAGATTCAGAGCAAATCCAGTCCAGTGTAGCCCAGACAGGACAGAAATTCTTTGTTCAAGTGCACAAACTGTCTCATAAACAGAGAAGATGCTGTGTTGCCCATCCTTTGCCATTTCAGCCTGGAGCAAAAGCTCTGGGGATTTTGCACAGGCCATCTTTTAAAAGATCAGGTCTGTGTTATACAGATATTAAAAAAGTAGGTTTTTCCTGAGAGCCTTTGGTGCTTCCAGTGATTCTGAGCCAGCTCACTGCAGGGAGAAAGGGATTGTTGTTTTTTTTTTTTTTCCTTTGACTTCCACAAGCTGATTCACACTGGGAATGCTTCATTTTTAAGGACTTCAGCAAGACCAAGACTGGAGATTTACAGTGTGGTTTTACAGCCTGGTATTTACCGTGGTTTGGCGCGTTTCCAACAAGAGAGTCGGCTGATGAGGCTCATTCATCGCTGTCACTTCCATTCAGCAGCCGCTCTCTGGCCAGGTGTGCTCTGCTCGGGGCTGGTGTCACCTCCACACAACACCACCATCACTGGATCCTGGTAGGTGCCAATCCAGCCATAATCAAACTGTGCATTGCTGTTTAATGCTCACTTTGTAGGGCAATTTGATCAACGCACCCTTGTTAACACTCAATCCTGCTCGGAAAATGCTTCGCTTTCCTTCACGAGTGCTGCTTAGACCTTTGGGCTGGGGCAAGGGAAGAAGCTCTGAGCCCCAGAGCACACGGCAAAAGTCTTTCCTGTCACTCCTGCTTTCCTTCCCATGTTTTCTAATTCAAAGCCCGGTAACTAATTTAGTGCCCCGCTGTGAGGTTTAGTTATTTGTTGGAAACGATTTTTAAGATGTGAGAGAATTACCATGAGACACTAAAATTTTCCCCTTGATGCTGAGGAAGGACCCTGATTCAACACAAGAAAGCAGAAAAACTTTCTGAAATGCAGGGATTTCACTCCATTCCCATGCAATCACCCATCACTTTCCACCTTGTTTAGCTTTTAAAGTCTGTCTAGCCAAGCATTTGCCATGCAGATTACTTTGCAGAGAGACTAAGATTTTAATGAGTGAACCTTGTTGAGAAGCAATGATGGCAAAAAAGCATGAAATTGTGAATTATTTAATTTTTAAGAGACAGTTCTGACGAGAAGGCATTTGAACATGGGGTCATCCACGTTTCAACACTTTTTAATGCACGTAAAATAATTAACGTAAATTTCATTTATTTAATGTAAAAATACCTTTGTACTTGGAGATTTGGTCAGCACTTGGCTCTATCACATCATTATTGATGGTGGCCCCCGGATACCTGGCTCGTATTTTTGAGAGGATCTGCAGGTCCATCTCACCTAAGGAAGCAGGAAACACAGGATGAAAACAAGCCTCAGGCAAAGGTGGTTTCCACCAGCATCACATGCCCAGTTTTCAGACTGATTTCTGCCATTTATGTACAGATGCACCACACAGGTCCATGCAGCTGCTTTGTGCTCTCAGTAGGTTGTCACTGAAGATTGAGTTCTAGGATTTGAGAAAAACATAAGTATCAGTCCCAACTCTCTTCATTTCTCCTCTCTGACTGGCACCATCAGGGCCAAGGGAAAGCCAGACACAGTCATGCCTGTGGCTTGACCTCATATTTTCTGGGCATGGTCTAACCTCGAGGGGAAGATCCCACGCAACTCTCACGGTGCCAGTTCTGATGGTTCCAAGTCACCAGCAAACTTGGCAGGGTTTCTCAGGAGTCAGTAGGAACATTTTTAGCCGGGCACCACACTGGTTACGAGGTCGTGCGGGGGAAGGCAAAGGGAATATGTGTTTACACTGGAATCAGAGACAATATCCATATCTGTTTGTCTTTAGTGTCCTGTGACTTTTCCAAAAAGAATGATGAATAGAGGACATACCATTTGTGTTTAGCTAACTCCTGTTTACAGAATACCCCAGGGATGACTGTGCTTTATGTTTTTGTTCAGGAAGAGTTCTCTCTAAACACTGCTCAGGCCAGCTGTAATTATTTTATTGATGGATGTACCGATAGATCCAAGATTTCAAAATTTAAAAATAGCTCTATCATTCTCAGCTGTCTCACCCCATCTGCAATAAAGGAAACTCAGGGGGATGGTATTTCTGACTGAGGCATGGGTCCAGGGACAATATCCCGCTGGCTTGCTCAGTTTTCTCCAGCCTCTCCTGCTTATTGTGCTTGGATAGACTTTAGGTGGAAAAAATTGCAGCAGGAAAAATTAAGGTAAGAAGGAGTGAAACAGAGGGTAACTACAGTGAATAACACATCCCGGGATCACGTTACAAGCAAAAATTGACCTTTGTCCCGGAAGATTTACCTGTGCTTGCACAAAACTACATGTTATAAAATTCCCTACAAATGAGCAAAGTTTTGTACTGAATGGAAGGCCACCCAGCAGTTATGGAGTGGAAAACCACCCAGCAGTTATGGAGTGGAAAACCACCCAGCAAGCTGTGATGGCCAGACAGGCCCTTGCTGAGGGGCTGTGAAGGGAGGACCTGCACAGCCTCTGCCCACCCTCATCATTTTCAGAGCCCCTGGACTCCCACCACTTCAGCATTAGCTCCCTCATGCAGAATATTTGAGGTACAAAAGGAAAACACTGGGCATTAAATTGCTCATTAGTGCCCAGAGGACATGATATACAAAGTGAGGAAGAGTTGCATTTTTCAGACTTGCCTGTCTTTCTTAAAGCAACCAGCAACACCAACATTTACATGGCATCTCTGGAAGCACGTTCTTTGAGGGAGGGAAATTGAATTTCTGAGGCAGCAGAAATAGCTGCAGCTTTGCTATTGCTGCAAGCCCTGTATTCTATTGAAAAATCAGAGCAAAGCCAGTTGTCTGCAGCCTACCATGGTAAAATTTGGGAACAGAGAATTTGTAATGAACTACTGCAATAGTTTGATTTTTGGTTGCTTTACCAACTTTCCATAAAACAATATAGCCCTTTGAAAAGGCTGTGCAGGTCCTGATTAAAAAAAAAAAATTGAATTTTGTATTTCCATATGCAGACAGCTTAATATATTCCCTTCCACTCTTCTGTGGCCAAATCACCCTTGTACTGTTTTTAACCAAAAAATCCCACCCCCCCCTTTGATTCATAACTTAATGCACAGCCTTAACTGACTTCACTTAGCTCTTTTATATGCAAACAAGTGTCCCGAGGCGTTTTACAGTCAGCTCCGTGGCAGCTTGCATTACCAACAATTTGGCAATTAGGCTATCCGAATTATTTAAACTCTCCAACACAATTACCTTTTAAAGGCTACCACTATGTTCGCCATTAAGTTTCTAATTAAACATTTTACGTAACGGGATAGTTTATAGCCCAGTTGCTACTTTATGGCAGCGTTGATGACTTTTATGGGTTTTAAAGGTACAGAGTGCGGGGCGCTGGAGTGTGAACTCGGTAAGGCAGCGGCTGCAGCGAAGGCAGGAGCCGTGTTGGGGCGGGTGTGATGGGATGGGATGCGGCAG
>VZTI01003048.1:955267-956912 GCA_013397865.1 Struthidea cinerea | reverse complement strand
GAGGAGAGGGAGAGGGAGAGGGAGAGGGAGAGGGAGAGGAGAGGAGAGGAGAGAATATTTCATTTGGAAGGACCCTACAATGATGATCTAATCCAACTGCCTGACCACTTCAAGGCTGGCTGTAAGTTAAAGCATCTTACTAAGGACATGATCCAAACGCTTTTTAAACAGACGATAATAAAAGAAAAATAGAAGAAAAAAAGCAAAAATTAATACCTGGCTGTATTTCACTTTTCGTTGTCATAATACACTGAGAAACTACAACAGACAAAACCTGAGCTTGGCTGCTGAGAAACAATTTGTTCAACAAATGCATCTTTGTATTTTCCCCTGTACATCAGAGGAACAGATTAAATTTTTTACAAATACGAGCCTTAGTTAAAATAATTTTGCTTTTCCTCCTTCCTGAAGTTAATTGAATCAAAGATTGTTTGTGAAATATCTCATTATGGAGCACTCCAAATTTCTGGCTTGCAATTAGTGAAACAAATCAGTGCTCTATTCCCAGACTGAAAAAAAACCAAAATATTTGAGCATTTCAATTAGCAATTTGATACTGAAGTTCTTAGTTGATTTGATCTCAGAAAGAAATTCAATTTGAAAAAAAAAAAAAGCATTGGTAAGGGGATTTCATTTCTGTGCCTGGTTTTGGAGGTGGTCAAGGATAGTCACTCCTCCACCAAGTGGTGCTCCACACCAGAAGGGGCTGGTAGAAGGGGCTGCTGCTAGGAATCATCCAGAGTATTCTGCTCTTGTCCTGCAGAGCCACGAGCAGCCATGGACCAGACACAAGACCCCCAGCTCCTTGCTAGCCCTGAGTGCAGCTCATTTTTTCCTGGGGACTTCAATCTCTGCCAAGCAATTTTTTCTGTGCTGGAGAAGCATGAAGGACTCAGCAAAGACCTGGCTCGGGTTATTGACGTTATGGCAAAGCAGAGTTATGCCAAGGAAGAGGAGATGGCTTTTTTTGTGGGCCACTTTTGCTGCTGATTTAGGTTTTCTACATATTTTAGGAAGCAATAATCATTCATTGTGAAAAAAAACCCCAATTCTTAGGGCATTTTACCCATATATGGGAATAATTATTTTCTCTTTTGAAAATGCAGTGATATGAGGAGAGAGCTGACAGAAATATCCAACTACCTATAAATGAAAAATAGCAACTTGGGCATTTTTTTTCAGAGACTGTCATGAGGGACTGCCCCTGGTACCAGGCTGACTCAGTGGAGCTTCAGACCCACGGTTGATAAAAGCATGAAGGGAGACAGAAGCCATGCAGCTCTTAATACCTGCTCACGTTTTAATTAATTTTCACTTGTAACAGCAATAGTTGTTTTTTCCAAAACAAATACTCCTGGCTCAGAAGATCGCTGTCTTTCCTATATTTGTGCAATATCCTCTTCCCATTGGCACCTTCCCCACATTACTAATTTCCCTTTTCCTCCTCCTCCTCTAGCTGTTCCCTAAGGAGCTGGTGTGACAAAGAAGATCTGAACAAGCCACATTTGAAAAGCAATCAACCAAAATTAGAAGGGCTTTCTTCTGGGCTGTGTTTGGAAAGGCATCACCCCCCTGAGCACATGGCACTGCTGCCTGCCCGTGCCCTGCTCTGACATGGCAGTGCAGGGGGAGCGCCGGCTGCCGT